>CAUYQV010117134.1:0-25867 GCA_963574575.1 Galagoides demidoff
GAGATAAAGAAGTTCATGTAGGGGGTGGCACCTGTGGCTCAGTGAATATGGCGCGGGCCCCATATACTGAAGGTGACGGGTTCAAACCTGGCCCTCAGCCAAACTGCTACAAAAACATAGCCGGTGTTGTGGCTGGTGCCTCTAGTCCCAGTTACTTACAAGGCTGAGGCAAGAGAATCGCCTAAGCCCAAGACCTGGAGGTTGCTGTGAGCTGTGACTCACAGCACTCTACCGAGGGCGATAAAGTGAGACTCTGTCTCTACAAAAAAAAAAAAAAAAAAAGAAGAAGAAGTTCATGTAGAGGTAAATGTATGTACACATGCATATGTTCCCTAACTCAATGCACTGAGAGGGCCTGGGAACAGTGACACCCCACATTTTTGCACATCTAGCATCCAGATCTTGGCTTCTAATTACTATTTTCTAATAAAAGGAACCAGAACCAGTGTTGCTTAGAGAAATGGCTGTTTCCGGGGCTAGGGCAGAGAAAGTACAAGATGGGCCTAGGACATCTTGTTCTGCCAGAAAGTAAGGAAATGTTGAAAGGACAGTGTGTCCAGAGGACGCAGAATCCAGCTCCATAGTGCTCCTAGTGGCCTGATCTGGAACAACTTGAGCATCAAAATAAATGATAGTAATATTATAACCCATTAAGTAAAATAGGAATCCACACTTCATACAATAACAGTAAATAATTGAATAAATTAAAAGTTTAGGCTCGGTGCCTTTGGCTCAATCGGCTAAGGCGCCAGCCACGTACACCTAAGGTGGCGGGTTCGAATCCCCAGCCCAGGCCCGCCAAAACAACAATAATGGCTGCAACCAAAAAATGGCGGGCGTTGTGGCGGGCGCCTGTGGTCCCAGTTACTTGGAAGGCGGAGGCAGGAGACTCGCTTGAGCCCAGGAGTTGGAGGTTGCTATGAGCTGTGATGCCATGGCACTCTACCCAGGGGGACAGCTTGAGACTCCGTCTCGAAAAAAAAAGAAAAAAAGAATTTTCCTGTGATAATATGTTAGCTCGTTCTCACTTTAATCACAATTCCAGTTCCAGAGACACAATAGCAGCCCTAGACCTTCATATCTTGACTACCCAAAATTAGATAACCACTCTTTTTTTCTTACCACTTCAGGTCAAAATCGTTTATTTTAAACCAAGTATTTTGTTTACAACCTGTACATGATTCCCAAAGTTAAGACAAAAACAGTGTTTTTACAGAAGTAATGGCTGTGTATAATAACTAATATTTCAATCACTGATATTCACTAGGAAATTTACGTTAACACGCTTTCCTCTGAGAACCCACAATATGGTCTCTTTTGTGATACACACTCCTCAGCCTCTCTTCTCTTCTAGAGGATATAAAGGGTATTTTATGAGCACTAAACACAAAATCCTCCTCCAATGATTTTTGCTTAAATCAAGCCCTAACTGCATAGCATCTGAGATGTCTATTTGTGAGATAAGAGATGTCACCGCAATTTGTAAACTGTGAAGCTCTGCCCAAGTGGTTAGCGTTTCATGTGACAAAAGTCTTCCTGAACACCACTGTCCACAGACTAATGAACCCTGTGTACCCAGAGGACCTCACCGCCTAGTATCGCTCCCACTTAATGGATAAAGATAACAAGTGGCTCAGAAAAGAAATAGATATAGTCAAAGAATGACACACATCTGTTATTAAGTCCCTGAGATTATCTAGAAAGCCCATTTCTCTCAATTCGTGATGAAGAGAAGAATTCTAAGCAATTCAGCGACTTCTTCAATGACATAGGATCAGTTAAGAGCAGTGGTAGGATTTGACTTTTGATGTACTTAATCCTCAAAAATAATACACCGGGGTATTTTTTTTTTGAGAAGATGTCACCTCCTCTTTGAAATAATAACTTTAGTGTTCCTTTAACCATCTTAAATTCCCTCAAACGATTTTCCAAACTCCATGTCATTTAAAATGTCAAAAGTTTTTATTACCAAGAATGTAAGGCCACTTCCAGATTTACAGAGAACTTCCCCTAATTATTCCTGATTTCCAGATGTTGCAAAAAAGGAAGAAGAGAGAAATCGCTTTGGGGGATATAATGAGTCACATGTACATATATATACAAGGTATCCCAAGAGCCACCATGCGCAGGAAAAATGGGAAACTGTAGCTAAAAGTACTTTTATTTATAAGATATTTATTACAGAATTATACAACTATTGAGAAAAAAGTGTTTATGTATTGGCCACCTCTTTGTAAAATTCTATAATCAATATTTTGTAAATAAAATTACATTTAGCTACAATTTCCCATTTTCCCTATGTATGGCAACTCTTGGGATACACTACATTTTATACATATTGTCTATAAGAAAAATATATACATAAATGTACACACACACATATATATATATAAAACATTGTTATGTAGCCCATGACTGTATGTGTATATTAATAAATGCATATACACAGTCTCTATCCATACACATACCCAAATATGTGTGTATGGAGACATTTTTATCAACCATGCATATAGAACATGACTGTGGTCCCATAAGATTATAATGGAGCTGAAAATTCCCAATCATTTAGTCATGTTTTTGCATCTATGTCATAGCTCAATGCATTATTCACACATTGGTGGTGATGATGGTGTAAACAGAACTACTGTCATGAAAGTTGTATAAAAGCACAGCACATGCAATTATGTACAGTACATAATATTTGATAATGATAATAAACTACTGATGTATTACTGCTTTAGGTATTTACTATAGTACACGTTCATCATTCTTTTTAAAGTGTACTACAGCAACTAATTTGAAAAAGTGTTAGCTATAAACAGTCTCAGGTTTCAAGAGGTATTCCAGGAGAAGGCTTTGTTATCATGGAAGGTGGCAGCTTTATATATGTTATTGCCCTGAAATATTGCCTGCCAGTGGGACAAGATGAGGAGGAGGAAGACAGGGATATTATGACCCTTACCCTATGTAAGTCTACATTAACGAGAATGTTTGTATCTTAGGCTTTAACACAAAAATTACAATTTAAACATAGTAAAATCCTTATGGAATAAAAAGAAAAAGAAAAGTATTTTTGTATAGCTGTACAATGTGTTTATGTCTTAAGCTAAGTAAGCATTATTAGAGTCAAAAATTTGTAAAGACTATAAAAAGGTATATAATAAAAAAGATACAGTAAACTAAGATTATTATTGAACAAAGAAAATTTTATAAATTTATGCATATACAGTGGTTATAATATCTGTAGTAGTGTAGGGTAACGTCCTGGGTCTTCACACTCCCCACCACCTTCTTAGTCACTGACATCCCCAGACCAACTTCTAGTCCTGCAATTCATAGTAGTGCCCTATACAGGTGTGCCATATTTACTGCACCTTTTCTGTGTTTAGATACACAAATGCTTACCACTGTGTTGTAATTACAATTGCCTATAGTAGTATTCAGTATAGTAACATTCAGTACAGATTTGTAGCCTAGGAGCAATAGGTTAGACCCGATAGCTATGGGTAAAGGAGGTTATACCATTTAGGTTTATGCAACAATGAAATTAAGTCTTAACAACACATTTCGCAGAAGCATTTCCATCATTAAGAAATGCATGCCTATTTTATGTGTGTGTATGTTGTGTATATAATCTCTCTAAACCACTCTAAAAAGTAATGGCTTTCAACACACTTGTCATCTTTAAATTTTGCTTATGACCATTGCCAAGTATTTTGGATCTGACAAAATCCTTCAAATACAGTTCAGTGTAGTTCAGAATCACTTATGTACAAGTGGTATACAGCATTTTTATTGAGGTATTTGGAGCCTGAATCTGATATTTAACACTGCCAAAGAATTTCCTTGAATGTGGGCTTGAGTTGTGCAAATTTTTAACACATTCCGCCAGATTTTAAATACCTTTGGAAAACACAAAAAGAAATGCCACATCCTTTCTTTAACTTGGCTAGAATTTTTTTAAAATCATTTTCTTCAATAGGATATTATTTATTGGGAACATAGAAAAAGTTATACGTTAGAGTTAAAATAATAGTATGCTAAACAAAGGAAAGTGCTTTTACATTTACTGTGAACAGTAGGTAAATAGTTTATAAAAATAATGCCAATGTGGACACTATATGATGAATATATCACTGACTTATCTGTCCTTTCTATAATTATGAACAATCAGATCCCAAGGCATAAATTCAGCAACTTCAGGTGGTAAAGCCCAGTTTCTTGCCTCAAGAGAAAAAACAGTTCTGTAACATTTTTTAAAAAAATTTATATTGAATATTTCATAAACTGTGCATGTTATTGATAATTTTGTAACAATTTAATTTTTAAAAAAATTTTATATTGAATATTTCATAAACTCCTTTACAACCTAATTTTCCTTTCAATTCAGAAGCTGTTTTTTGGTATACTATCTATTTCTTTTCTTGTACCATTGCTGTATAAACCTGCTCTGGTCTCCTTGAAATGATTAGTTATCAAGTAAGGTCTTAGAGTAACAGCTTTAGCTTCTCTACACACTCACTGTTCTCTCAGAATTTTGTTTTCCATTCTTTAGATCATGCTAATTTTCATCCGAAAAGAATATACATTGTCCAAGTTTGTACTGTAAAAGGCTAATATCTAACAAACACATGTCTAGAACTGGGAAGTGTATGTTGGAGGTTTGAAGGCCCAAGCTAAATTATTCACTGTTTCCTTTTACAATGGTTTGTTTAGCGTCACCAAGCTACCACAGTTCATATCCCTCCCTCAGAAACTAGTAATCCATTTATCCAGAATTATACCCCCTGACTTAGTGCAAGGTAGTTTAAAGACTTTTCTGAATGAGAACACCAGAGCTAGATTTCAAAGAGGAAATTAAGCTACAATGTAGATAACTGGCATAAAAACCCAGATTATCCTAACTAGTAAAGTGAACTACTACTGGGCTAACAGATTTTCTCTAATCCAACCAGAATTTTTTGTAGCAATAATCTGGTAGTTTGTAGACAATAAAATCTATATTACTCAGAGAAGCATTCTGTAGAATTATAAAGTAAAAAAGAACATGTCCTCATTTTCTAATATTTAGTGCCAAAATAGACATTGTATAGATCCTTTGGATGGCAAAATCGCCATTTATTCTCTCAGGAGGCAGTAGGGCATACTGGTAAAAACAGCCGTCAGCATCAGATCCGTCCAGCTTTGAGGAACTGCTCTTCCATTGTTGTGAGTACTGAGGCAACTTGCAGGCCCCCCTCAGAGACCACGTGGGTTTGGTTTCAGATCAATGCAATAAAGCGAATATCACAATAAAGCAAAGCACACGAACTCCCTAGCATCCCTGTGCACGTAAAAGTTATGTCTACACTACGCTGTAGTCTACTGAGTGTGCAAGAGGGATGTGTCTTTACATAATGTACTTACCTTAATTTAAAAGAATACTTTGTTAAAAAATTATGCTCTCCACCGGGTGTGGTGGCTCCCGCCTGTGATCCTAGCACTCTGGGAAGCTGAGGCCGGTGGATGGCATAAGCTCTCTGGTTCCAGACCAGCCTGAGCCAGAGGGAGACCTTGTCTCTAAAAATAGCCGGATGTTGTGGCAGGCACCTGTAGTCCCAGCTACCTGGGAGACTGAGGCAAGAGCATCTCTTGAGCCCAAGGGAGTGTGAGGTTGTTGTGAGTTATGACGCCACAGTACTCTACAGAGGGTGACAAACTGAGACTCTGTTTAAAAAAAAAAAAAAAAAAGATTATGCTCTTGGCGGAGCCCTCAGCACGTTGTAATCTTTGTGGTGGTAGAGAGGTTCTTGCCTCAGTGTTGATGGCGGCTGACTGATCAGGATAGAGGTTGCTGAAGGTTGGGGTGCTGTGACAAATTCCTAAAGATAAAATTTGCCACTAAGATTCACTCTTCCTCTCATGGAAGATTTCTCTGTAGCAGGCAGTGCTATTTGATAGCATTTTCCCCAGAGTAAAATCTCCTTGGTAATTTAAGTCAGTCTTCTCAGAACTTGCCATGGATTTGTCAACTAAGTTTATGTGATATTCCAAATCCTTTGTTGTTATTTCAGCAAGGTTCATAGCATGTGCCCCAGAAATAGATCTCATCTCAGGAAAACACGTTCTTTGCTCATCCACAAGGAGCAACTCCTTCATTCAAGTTTTATTATGATATTGTGGCAATTTGTCATCTCCTCAGGATTCACTTCTGATTTAGTTCTCTCGCTGTTGTTTCCTCAAAGTCATCCATGAGGATTGGAATCATTCTCTTTCAAATTCCTACTAATGGAGACATTTTGTCCTCCTCCCTTGAACACAAATGTTCTTAACAGTGTCTAGAACGGTGACTCCTTCTGAGAAGGTTTTCATTTATTTTGCCCAGACCCATCAGAGGAATCTGTGGCAGCTATAGCCTGACCTGTATTTCTTAAATAGTAATAATAATCCCAATTACTCCTTAATCCATGGGCCAAAGAGCAGGTGTTGTGTTCGAAGGTCTGAAAACAACATTTATCTCCTTATACACCCCCATCAGCGCTCTTGAGCAACTAGGTACATTGTCACTGAACACCAACAGGGATATTTTGAAAGGGATCTTCCTTTTTCTTTTCCTTCTGAGCAGTAGATCTTAATGATGGGTTTTAAACAGTCAGTAAACTGTGCCATCCTCCAGGTTTTTGTTGTTCAATTTATGAAGCACAGGCAGAGTATATTTCACATAATTTTTAAGGGACCTAGGATTTGGGGAATGATAAATAAGTATTGACTTTAACTAAAGTCCCTATCTGCATTAGGCCCTAGCAGGGGAGGCAGCTTGTCTTTGAAGCTTAGAAGCCAAGCATTGACTTCTTTCTAACTCTAAATGTCCTAGATGGCATCTTCTTCCAATTTGTGTTTTAATCTCCATTGAAAATCTGTTGTTTAGTGTAGCCACCTTCCTCACATGTCTTGACTAGCCCTCTCGTGAACTTGCTACAGCTTCTGCATCAGTCCTTGCTGCCTCACATTGCACTTTTATGTTATGGAAACAGCTTCTTTCCTTCAACCTCATGAACCAACCTCTGCTAGCTTAAAATTTTTCTTCTTCAGTGTTCTCAACTCTCTCAGCCTTCAAAGAACTGAAGAGAGGTAGGGTCTTGTTCTAAGGGCTTTGACTTAAGAGAACATTGTGGCTGGTTTTATCTTCTACCCAGACCACATCCCCAATAATGGCTTCACTTTATTTTTAATTTGATCACTGCAAAAGCACTTTTAATTTACATTAAGAACTTGTCTTTGCATTCCCAATGTAGCTAACTGTTTGATGCAAGATACCAAGTTCTTTGTCTTACCTTTCAACATGGTGTCTTCCTAACTAAGCTTAATCATTTCTAGCTTTTTTCTTTTTTTTCTTACATACCTCTTCTCTTTGGAGATGTCTTATTGGGAAAGCAGAAACATATGGAAATTCTCTGTCTCCTGAAAGGGAAGGGTTGACTGCCTCAGAGACTGAATTTTGTTTTTTCTTTTTTATTTTATTTCAGATTAACATGAGGGTACAAATGATTAGGTTTCATTGTTTGCTTTTGTTCAGTAAAGTTCAAGTTGTAATTGAGCCCTTCACCAGGGGTGTACTGTACATAGACCCTTACACTGTGCACATGGAGGAGTTTACCATTCCTCCTCCCTCTCTCCTCCCTCCGCCCCCCCCCCCCCTTCATTTGAATTCAGTTGTGTTCTTCTCTCCTATGGATGTGTTGTTTTTTAATCTTTTGGTTTCATATTTGTATTGAGTACATTGGATACTCACTTTTACATTCTTGTGATACTTTACTAAGAAGAATGTTAGTACATTCCACTTAGAACTGGAAGAATTCCATCCAGTTAAACACAAAAGATGTAAAGTCTCCATCTTTTCATGGCTGAATAGTATTCCATGGTATACATATGCCATAGTTTATTGATTTAAATTGACAGATGTCTGACTTGTCCTTTCACTTGAACACTTGAGGACCATTGTACGGTTATTAATCGGCCTAATTTCTTTTTTTTTATTTTTTTTTATTTTTTATTTATTTATTTATTTATTTATTTTGAGACGGAGCCTAAAGCTATCCCCCTGGGTAGAGTGCCATGGCATCACAGCTCATAGAAACCTCCAACTCCTGGGCTCAAGCGAGTCTCCTGCCTCAGCCTCCCAAGTAGCTGGGACCACAGGCACCTGCCACAATGCCCGGCAATTTTTTGGTTGCAGCCGTCATTGTTGTTTGGTGGGCCCGGGCTGGGGATTCGAACCCGCCACCTTAGGTGTACGTGGCTGGCGCCTTAGCCGATTGAGCCACAGGCGCTGAACCCAACTGGCCTAATTTCAATATTGTTGTGAATCAGAGAATAGGGTAGGTCTGAGGAGGGGGAGGACACCGTCAGGGAATGACTGGTCAGTGCAATAGTCAGAATGCAGACCACATTTGTCAATTAAGTTAATCATCTTATGTAGCCATCGTTCCTGGTGCCCCCAAACAATTGCCATAGTAACTCCAGATATCACAGATTATAGATAACCACAACAGCCATAATAATAACAAAAAGTTTTTAATGTTACACAAGTATCAAAGTGTGACACAGACATATCACGTGAGCCCAGGCTGTTGGAAAAAGGGCACCAACAGATTTGCTTGATGCAGGGTCGCCACAAACCTTCAATTTGTAAAACACATAAATTCGGCAGATGGCAATAAAATGAAGTGGCCTTATACTTCATTTTCTTTCAACTCAGTTTCCTCATATGTTCAGTTGTGATCATTATAATACTTCAAAAGGTTGTTATGAAAATTTAAAACAATGTATATATTTTTAGCCTAATACCTGAAGTTTATCCAGCACCATATAAAGGTTTTGTCATTATATTAGGTACATAGGGTACCAAAAAAGTATACACATTTTAAGAAAGGGAAAAAACTGTTTTAAATTTGTAATACTCGAGTCATGTTTGATTCTGCCGTTACAAGAGATGCTCACTGTGAGTTGCATTCATCATTTGTTAATTGGTATATAGTGAGAATTACAATTTCAATACAAATTCCTCCTTTCTGAAAATGTGTATACATTTGTCATACATGTGTGTATAATGTCATAATTATTTAACTTTATGCAGTAGTGGAGAGCTTCTTTGCCACACAAAAACCCAGAATTCAATAGTTTTGGACACTATAGAAGTTATTAGAATAAAGAAAAATTGTAAGAGAAAAAGAAGGAGAAGGAGACATAGTTTAAAGTTAAATTATATATTAGAGCTGGGAGCCATCTGTGTAACGTGTTCATAATATTGGCTTATGGGGAAGACTGAAATTTTTTTAGTTATGCTTTGAAACCTGAGGTCGATTATCAAAATCGAGACGAGAGCCAGCTTTCCAGTTGCCACTGCTTGACTGTGCACTCCCAGTGAGAGGCGAGATTCCTTGCGTTATTCTTCTGGCATTTGTTGGCTTTGCATCATTTTGCCTCCTTGTCAAAATTCAGTGTTGGCTGCATGAAAGCAACCAGCATTTGTTTCTTCTGGCAAAAAGAAGTGGCAGGGGAGTGACTGGGAAAGTTGTTTATAGAATAACTTGGCATTAGTGAACACTTTTGATCTTTGGGCTTTTATTTCAATAAAAACCATAAGGGAAGTTACAAACAGGAAACATTATTTACTTTGTTGTAAAATTGGAATGATAACATGATTTTTAAAAGTTGTCTATTTGTATAAGCAGTGCAACTGACGCATTTTCAGGTATATTAATACCCAACGTTGGTTATAATTGGTTTGGCTTTTTCTCCTATTCAATATGCCAGGTATTAAATGTAATGCGTAATGTATTTAAAATGTGAACACAATTGTATATGTAAATATATACTATTTACAATGTATCACAATCATCAATCATTGAGGTTTTGTATGGGGATGGTACGGATCTATTAGCTATATGAATAAACGTGTCACTTATTAGTTGGCACCAACTCAGGGTTACAGGAAGAAGTCTGACATTTCTAACAGTGCATACACTGTTCCACCAAAACATATATAATTGTTATGAGAAAAAAAGAATAAAACATTTTGAAAAATCTGCTGCACAAATTTTACTACAAATATCCCAATTTTTATGCCTGAGGTAACTTGTGTTACCTTAGATTTATTTGGGGGGCTTTCAAAGAGAACTGCATTTCTCATTAGATAAATTAAACACACAAGATACTAGAAGAACAATATTCTCTCCTGAATTTTCTTCTTCCTACTATTATTAGACACTGCTAATTTCCAAAATACAAAACAAGGAGATACAGTACGTGAATTTCAGAACCAGTTTTGCTATTGCTTGTTTTCCTGGAAAAAATTATTTATCTTCATTTAACCTCAGTTTCCTCATCTATGAAGTCTTTAGAATGGTATACAGTTACTCTCTATTAAAATAATGCATATACATGAATGAGGGAAGGAGAGAATTTGTAGCTATTGTTACATGCATGTAACTGATATTCCACTGATGAAAACAATACTTTTTCTCTATCATAATTGAGTTTGATGTGCCTTCCATTATTTAATATTTACACTGAATACAAAGAAAGCAATGAACTTGTCATAGACATGATTCACACATATAGGAATAGTTCATATGAAGCATATACGTTACAATACGTGTTCACAAGTAGGGTATCAATTCACAATTCAACAAGGTGAAAAAGGCTGATTGTATTACACCTGGGGTTCATTTGATGAAAATAAGGGGTTAAATAACTTTCCCAGGGCAGTAAGTTGAGGGCCGGGACTCACACCCACGTCCTCCAAGTTGTGTTATGATACACCTGCATGTGTAAAGGCCATTTTCATGTAGATTCACATATTACTTATAGTTTTCAAATTTATAAGTCTTTCCTTTCTTTGGATTCAATCTAAAGCTATTCCTCATATTTATCTTAATCATTTAAAGTAATAATTTTTCTTGCATATATATGAAAACACACCATTATATAATGTAGCATAATATTTTAAATATAATAAACTTTATTTTCATAAAAGATAAGTCTTTGGAAAATGTGTGTGTATCTGTGACACTGTGTACTACAGTTTAGCACTGATAAAACAGATTAATTAGGGGTACCGAGCCAGGTAGCTGAATAGAGACATTGGTCACCAGATTGACTTAAAAAGAAAGAAAAAGTTTCGGAGAGAAAAAAACCACAGCTCAAGTGTAAGTCTGAGGGAAAAGTACCAGAACATACTTGAGATTTCATGGGAAGAAGTTTCAGAGTGGAACAGCAAGGAAGCTTTCAGCAGAGATCAATACCTGAGGAACTTGGAGCCCTAGGGAAAGGGTAGGTAGGGGTTTCTTTTTCCTCCCCTCACACCTCTGGCAGACTTCAGCCTCCTGAGCTGCTGGAGATCTTCTCTACCCCCATGAATTCCAAAGCTGCTGCTTCCAGGGACCTGAGAGCTACCTGGGGATAAAGCACCAGGCTGCTATCACTCTCAGGGCTGCTTCCCTGTACCACATACCTGAGCTGAGATGGCAGGCACTGCACTGTACTGTTTCACCACCCACTGTGTGCCTTTGTCATCACCAGAGAGTTTCAGCCCTTCAGTTTTCTTGTCACTGGTCCCCACATGAACATTTCTCAATTTCTGACCAGATTGTGGTAGCCACAGGAGGTCTATGGGTCTTGGGTGAACTGTGTGATCCCAGAGCTTGGACATTCCAGACAAGCACCATTCAGGAAGAGGGACAAAGGGTACCAGAGTATCAGCTTTCTTCTTTTCGTACTCTCTGCTTCACCCTCCTCTCCTTCCCCCACTGCTGCCCTCTGGCTATTGTCATGTGAGTCAGCATGGATGCCCTGAGAGACAATTGACCTCAAAGATTCCATGGAGGCTGGGGACTCACACTTTTTTTCTTAAATACCTGCAAAAAAAAAAAAAAAGATATATATATATATCTTCATTAATGTCTTTCAGTTATGTTTTGTACTTTTCAGTATACAAATGTTTAACTTATTTGGTTAAACTTTTATAAATGTTTATTCATTGTGATATTATTTTAAATGGAATTATTTTCTTTTTTAATTGCTCCCTGATAGTGTTTATAGATATAATTCATTCAATTCATAATGTACCATACAAATAGAATGAAGGAAAAAAAATCATGATCATTTCAGTTGACACAGAACAGGAATTTTACAAATCAAATGCCCTTTTATGATTTAAAAAAAAAGTGAAAAGAGAAGGAAGCTTTCTGAATATGAAAAAGGGAAGTTATGAGTAGTACACAGTTATCACCATCTTCGATGTTGTGAAATTGAAACTTTCCTTTTCCTAGGATCAAGTACAACACCATGATGCCCATTTTCCTCACTGCTATCCAACATTATACTGGAAGTTCTAGTTATGGCAATTAGATAGGAAAAGATATAAAGGCATCCAAAAATAAGAGGAAGAAGTAAAACTCTCTGTGTTTGCAGATGATATAATCCTGTCCATAGAAAATCCTGAATAACCCATGAGAAAACTACTAGAGGTAATAAATGAATTCAGCAAAGTTTTAGGATACAAGATCAACTTTAAAAAAATGTGTTTTTATGCACTAATATGAAAAGGAAAATACATTTTTATTTTTATGCAATAGTTGTTTTATATTCAAATTTGGAATAATTCTAAATTTTCCCAAAGTTCATCACCTCAGAACACTATCAAATAATTCATTCTAAATTATTCCTAGTAAGTGGTAAGTAACCTTCTCTAATGTATTACACCAATTGTTGTGAAATAAAGTATTCATAATCCTATAGGAAAAGCGATAATGAAATTATGACTCCTATTTTAAATACTGGTCTTTGAAAGCTTATATTACAAAAAATATTATTGTGTTTTGAAGAATCTTTACTCTTCAGGACTGGTTTACTTGATCTGACTTGGTATTCAGTAATGCAGGCTATTCAGAACCCTAAGGCATTCTGTCAGAGACAGAAAGAGTCTCTTGTTCAATTTTTATTAAAACAAGATTGGAACTCACAGTGAAAACTGATGAGTATTTATAGTGAGGCCAATGAGGATGGATAAAAATAATTTCATAATATTTCCTTTAGTTCTGATTATGTTTAGACATAATTCATAATAAATAATATATTTTAAATAAAAATAAATATTGTTTATCTTAAAAATTCTAATATTCTTAAATCTCAGTGCCTTATAAAACATCTCCGGGTAATAAAATCATCTTTTATTTAGCACTCCCAATGCCTCTATAGCCATACTTCTTCCTATAATTCCAAACTGCTTTGATATAAATATTTGGATTAGGTTTGTTTTTAGGACTGCTTCAACCTGAAAGCCTATAATGAATTCACTTAACAAAATGACAGGTGTGTGTTTGAGGGTACAGAGGATGCAAAGATGGTGCAGTATTTTTAGTCAATACTTTCTTCTGTACAATATAAATATAAGTATTCTTTATCAAAATATTAAAAACTGTCAAAATGTGCAGTTCTTGTGCACTAAAAACTACAAAGCACTGCTGAGAGGAAATAAAGTACATCTAAGTAAATGAAGATATGGAACATGCTCTAATTCTGGAAGATTCAGTGTTGTTAAAAAGTCAATTTTTCCTAAATTAATCTGTACATTCAAAGGAATCAAAATCCTTAAAGGCTTTCGTAAAAATTAACAAACAGATTCTAAAATTAATACAGAACTGAAAATGACCTAGAATAGATAAAACAATTTTTAAAAGAATTAAGATGGAGGATTTATATAGTACATGACTTAAAGACTTAGTAGTCAGAGGTGGTAATTAAGGCCATGTGCTAGTGGCACCAAGACAGACAAATAGATAAAAGAAGTGGAATGAACAGTACAGAGGCTACAATTACATGGTCAATTGATTCTGAACAAAGGTACAAAGGCAATTCAGTGGATTAGAAAAATAGTACTTTCAACAAATTGTCCTGGGACAATTGGACATACATACAAACTCTAATCCATACCTTGCATTATGTTCAAAAGTCAACTCAAAATCCATCATCGATCTAAATACAAAAACTAAAATTTTAAAACTCCCAGAAGAAAACATTGGACAAATCTTCGTAACCTTGGGTTAGGCAAAGACCTTTTATATATGAACAAAAAAGCATAAGTCATAAAAAAAGAAAATGAACTGTATCAAAATTAAGAACTTTTGTCTTTGAAAGACCAAAATAATGAAACTATCCTTCACTATCTTCGTTATGATATTATTTCATAGGAGGATACATATGTTAAAGTATACATTATCAAGTTGTACAGTTTAAACATGTACACTTTATGTCAAGTATACATGTTTTTAAGACTCTTAAATATGTTTCACATATTCCCAAATATCAGGTCACATTTTTTTTAAAAAAATTGTATTTTATTGATAATGATCAGCAGTCTTAAATGTTAGAAAGCTTACATGCATTCAACATCTATTTTTCTAGCACCTATGATATACACGATAGGATTCTATGTTCTGGGGATGCATCAGTGAGCAGAATAAATCATGTTTCTCTCTTTTGCAATTAAATTCCAATAGGACTGATTGACAATAAAGAAAGAAACAAATATGTAGTATAATGCCAGGTGGCAGTAAATAAAGAAATATGTCAGTGCAGGGGAGCAAAGGTGATGGGTATGTAACTGTTGTATTTTAGGAAGAGAGATCAAAGAATGACTCCATCAAGAAGCAATATTTTAGCTGCGATTGCTAATGAAGTTACCACTTCATCTGAGCAGAGATCACAAATACATAAACAGAGGAAATCCTTCTGGGCACAAGAATCCCCAAATACCAAAGCCTGAGGCAAGAAGAAGCTTATTGTGTTAGAGGAAGAGCAAGGGGCCAGTATGGATGAAACAAATAGTCAAAGGGGAGTATCCGGGAATGGAAATCAGGGCAGAGGAGTAGTCAGATTTTTATCACACAGGCTTTGTAGACTATGGATTTTATTCTGCATGTGATCTGAAACCTCACAGAATGCTGTGAGCAAGAAAGTTAACATCAGTCGTATTTACATGTGTTGAAAATTATCCTGGCAGGAGTGTTGTGAATGGACCATATGAGGACATTAGGAACCAATGATGTGGCCTAGACTACAGTGGGGGAGGCGGGAAGGGCTTCAGGCTCAGGGTGTATTTTGAAGACAGAGCTGTGCTGTGCTGTCAGGTTGAATGTGAAATGTGAGAGTTCATAGATACTCCTGAGGCTTGGGGACTGAGGCACGGTTGAATGGAAGTTTCCATTTTCTAAAGTGGAAACACTGGGGAGGAATAGTTTTGGGAATGGAAATCAAGGTTGGTTTTGCATTTGTCAAATTTGAGATTACTACTAAATATCCAAGTGGCAATGTTGAATGAAAAGTGGGAAATAAAACTCTGGGGACTTAGGGGAAAAATCAGAGCTGGGAATGTAATTTGAGAGTCATGAACACATGAAGGATATTTAAAGTTAGGGGGCAAAATAAGTTCCAGTAGTCCATGAATGTGCATAGAGAAGGCCAAAATCTTGATGGTAAAATTGTGTCCAAATTGCTTATATTTAAGAAGAATATATTTTCTCATTGTGTTTGTTGTATAGAAGTTTCATTCTGTTTTATTCGCTTATGGTTATATGGCCATAAAAGTAAAGGGATGATAGGAAGGGTTATTGGCCAGGTTGTGGAACTCAGCCATCTAAGCCTAGATCTGCTGGCAACTAACCCATGGACATGAGCTATACGATTTTGCTCTTTGGGCTTCAGAGGCCTCATCTATACATTAAACCAGTGGAGTTTATTGACTGTTTGAGCAGGAGGAATAAAAGAAAAGGGTTTCACTAGCACAAAAGGTTTGAGATTTGTTGGTTGCCGGCCAGGAAGCCGCTAGTTTAGGAAAGGTGGAGATACACTGAACATTACCTGCGCCATCTGGAATGACCTGTAATCTTTACAGCTGTTCTTGCACAGGACTGACTTTTTAATTTTCTGCTTGATTTTCACCTACACTTATTGTTTCACAAATTAGAGATGGTTTGTTTTCTAAAAGTAGAAGCTCTCTGAAAGTATCTTGAGCAGAAAGGAGAATGCATTGGGAAGATCCCAGGATATCTTGCAGAACTCAAGGCACAAAGTACTTGCAGGCCTCTGGAAGGACAGAACCAGGAAATGGAAGCCTATTTTACTATCCTGATTTCCTCTTCTTTACACATAGTGTGTCTGTCAATGTGGTGTCTGGAATCCCCGAAATATAAAAACTCCAAGTCCATTTTCTACAAATAATTGACCCAATCTCCATATGTCCTAATTTAAATTCCTGGGTGAGAGCCCTGATTTGCACTGCTTAGCCACTGAAGTGATGCTCACTGAATCAGTTGCCCATTTCTGTTCTGTTTAAGCTATAGCCAATAAGAAGGTGGTTCATATAATACATGTTTGAAGATTCTAGCCTTTAGGGTAGAGGCTTCAGATGATCTCATAAAAGAAGAATGAAGCTTTCCCTAAAGGGATCTAATACAAAAAATAAATTTAAAATAAACTGTTCTATATTATCATATTTCTATTTAATTATTTTGACCCATTCGTTCATCACTCCCCACTCTCCACACATACATAAATATTCAGATGTTGTTATTATGCACCAGAAAACACAAAAGCAGCATAAATCTCCAATTTCTATTTTTTACAATGCTAAAATGCAATGTCCTTGTAAATATTTTGGTTTGGGGACATATTTTTTGGTTTTCCAGGTTTTTCATCAATAGCATATATTATATAAAGTAAAATCACGAAGGGAGAACTCTAGTTCTCATCCATCACAAGTACAAATATTTAATACTATAAATTCCCCCAAGGAACTTAAAGTACATTTTGAGTGCTAAACTCAGTATTCTTTAATAAAAACCTCCTAGGCATGAATTTCTAACAAACTATATCTTTCTCTCAATATTGTATAAGTAAAAGACATTAATATTTCTTAGACACCAGGCATGGTGGCTCATGCCTATAATCCCAGTACTTTGTGAGGCTGAGGGAGGAGGATTGCTGGATGTTCAGAGTTCAAGACAAGCCTGAGGAATGTTGTCACCATCCCTACAAAAACTAAAAGTAATCTGGCCAGGCATGGCAGTGCATGCTTATAGTCCTAGCTACCTGGAAGGCTGAAGCTAATGAACTTTTGAGCTCAGGCGTTCAAGGATGTATGAGCTATGATCATGCCACTGCATTCCAGCCTGGGCAACAGAGAGAAAACTTACCTCTAAAAAATAAAATTGAAAAAATACTTCTTAAAAAGGAATTAACTATCACTTTATGGCTTTTAATATTTTCCTGGAATAATCAGGAGGTCCTGAATTTATAAGACTAGAAAAATTAATACAAGGAAAATACTTTTATTTCTTTGATATGCATTTAAAATTCATGTGAATTTCACAGTGGAGATCATTTGTTATCCTTCTAATACTATAATAGACATTGTACATTCAAATTAGATATAAAGAACCCTTAGATGATGGCTTTGGAGAATTACCAATACAGCATTATGGACTTACACAGAAAACAGTCTTTGTGAAAGCTAAGTGTTCCTACCGATCAATCTTTCTTAGACTCCAAGGCTTCACTAGGAACTGTTTCTCTCTCCTCTTAAGGCTCTAACTGCCCTTCTTGATGGAATCTTTTTCTTTCTCCTACTTGACTCACAGTGAAAATGTCCCCAGCCCTAGTCCTTTAAACTCTACTTAAAAGTCCCACTTATTCCTAGCATTGTTTTTTATTTCAAATTAATCTGAGGGTACACACTTTTAAGCTACATTGTCCTCACTTCCAAGGTAAATTTCAAGTTGTAGAAGAGCCATTCTTAGAACTTTAACAACACCCATTCATTAATTCATTTACTTAGAAAGAATCAGTAAATTTCTACCATTGATACAGTGCTGTCTGGCCTGCATGGAAACTTGAAAACAAATTAGCTGCTTTCGCTGTCTTCTAGGATCTTTAAACTTTGATACAATAAAGCCCATACATAAGTAAAAATATAGAAAATAAAAGGATGCCTGCTGTAATCAAGTATAACTAAATGCTATGGGATTTCAAGGGAAAGCAATTAGTCTGAAATTATAGTACCCTACCATAACTGGAAGTCAAGGTGACAATCCTTCAACCATTATTAATTTAATATTGATTATATTATCTGCAGAGCCTTTTCCAGTCTATTCCTAAACTTTTAATAGTAATAACATCAGCTAGCAACTATAAATATTCACTACATGAAAAGCAATGTTCTAAACAGTTATATGCACAACTCATTTAATCCTCGCAACTGCCCTACCAAGTGAACAGTACTCCATTTCACAGATAACATCCTAGACCATATACACATAAACAAAGAATAACAGAATCAGGATTGTACATCTATTTAGTTGACACCCACGCCTAACTTCTTACTCAATACGGTATACCGTTCACAACCCCCAAACTCATTTCTACCAATTTTATTTTCTATGGATAAACTGGCTTTATAATTTCGTGTAAAGATCAAAATTACCTGGAAAGAGCTCCTTTGACCTCAGACCATGCATCTCAAAATTTTTTCTATATAATTATCCCATCTCTCTCTAAATAAACTATTTCTTTGTATTTTTTCCCCATTTCCACTTTGGCCTTTCATCACTCAAATCCACCCCCCATGAAGCTTTTCATGACTTCCAAATATGTTAACGATCCTTTCTTCTCAACACTCATATTATTCAGTATTTAGTACTGAATAATTTAGTTATTCAGTTTTTGTAGGGTTTTTTTTTTTTTTTTGAGACAGAGCCCCAAGCTATTCACCTGGGTATAGTGCTGTGGCCTCACAGCTCACAGCAACCTCCAACTCCTGGGATCAAGCGAGTCTCCTGCCTCAGCCTCAGCCTCCCAAGCAGCTGGGACCACAGGCACTCACCAGAATGCCTGGCTATTTTTTGGTTGCAGCCATCACTGTTGTTTGGCGAGCCTGGGCTGAATTCGAACCCACCACCTTAGATGTATGTGGCTGGCGCCTTAGCCACTTGAGCCATAGGCGCTGAGCCAGTATTTTTAATTTTTTTAGTAATTTAGTTTTTTTAATAATCTTGCACCCATTACATTATCTGTTCTTTGAAGAAATTAATATAAATTATTGACACACATCTTTCTCTATAGCATCTAGAACAGTAGTGGATTGGAAAGAAATACATATGGTTTTATAATTTGAAAAAATATAGAACCTTCAATTATCTTTAAAATCATAGAATTTGAAAGTACAAAGATGTTGACTTTGAGAATTCGTGTGATTCATACATATTTTTTCATATTTAACAATTCTAATATAGGTTCTTTTTAAGGGAAATTCTTCCTTAATCATCTACCCTGAGTGTAATCATTGACTGATGATTACAACTCAGGAAAGTACACAGTCTTCTATGTTTTACATAGCCTTCTGTGTTTTAAGAAGAAATCTAACCAATTAGTTAAAATATCAGCATCATGCTTGGTGCCTGTAACTCAGTGAGTAGGGTGCCAGCCACATACACTGAAGCTGGTGGGTTGGAGCCCAGCCTGGCCCTGCTAAACAACAATGACAACTGCAATCAAAAAACAGGCAGGCATTGTGAGAGGTACCTGTAGTCCCAGCTACTTGGGAGAATCTCCACAGCACTCTACCAAGAGTGACATAGTGAGATTCTATTTCAAAAAAAAAGAAAAAGAAAAAAGAGCATCAATAGAACTCTTTCTTTCATTCTTTTTTCTTTCTTTTTTTTTTTTTTTTTGATACAGAGTCTTACTCTGTCACCCTTGGTAGAGCGTTATGGCATCATACATAGCTCACAGAAACTTCAAAGTCTCAAATTCTTGGGCTTAAGAGATCTTCTTGCCCCAGCCTCATGAGTAGCTAGGACTATAAGGAAGTCTTGTTTTTTTTCAGGGTGTTTGTTTGTTTTTATTTTAATAGAGAGGAGGTCTTGCTCTTGCTCAGGCTGGTCTTGATCTCCAGGGATAAAGGGATCCACCAGCTCAGCCTCCCAGTGTGCTAGGATTACAGGGATGAACAATCACACGATTTGATTTATTGTACAGCATTTCTTGAATATATTTGATCTTTAAAAATTACAATTGTTCTAGTAGTTACCCAATTTTAGGAATTCTTCCATTCTTCATTGATGCTTCTTTGTGAATTTTATTTTCTAACCCAATGTGTTTATTTCCTTTTGCGACCCTCTTCAAGTCATACGAGGGCACCGTATTACCCAAAGTCTGAGGAATGGCTAAGGTTGACCAAAAAAAGCAAACATTTTTAGTGCGTTTTAATCCCACTCAAGTCTTCCAAACCATGTTAGTTAATCGTAAAATACTCAGAAGAACAAAGTTTTAATGGAAAAGACTATTTGGAGATTTTTATTTCTCTCTCATTTAAATATTCTAAATGAAAAAACAGAAGTCTTGCAGAACAGAATCTTTTATTTAAAAACTAGCATCTCAGGTGGTGCCTGTGTCAGGGCACCAGCCCCATATGCCCAGAGTGGCAGGTTCAAACTCAGACCCAGCCAAAAAAAAAAAAAAAAAAAAAATTTAAAAACTGAAAAAATAAAAATAAAAAAACTAGCATCTCCACAAAATGTTCCTTCCAGGTTAACAGATATCTTGCCAACATTGCTTTTTGTTTTTCCTTCTCATAGTTTGAAGTTTATTCAAAACTCTTCAGTTATTTATTTCAAATGCTTTATAAAGAATACTTTACCTAATTGCTACAACTAAATACCTTTAACCCAACTAAAAAGAGAGTAAGAAACAACAGCGTTCTTCTGACAGGTATGTGTTTCTCCAGGGAAGGAATTATCCCTTATTAGTGAGGAAAGCTGAGAAAGATGAAGATGAATAATCAGGGCGTCAGAAGTGGGGTTGAACAGCTGGTGCAGAGTAAACAAACCACAGATACTGCAGGAGTACAGGTTTCCGGTCCATTTCCTTCTTTGCAAAGCGCCTGGCTCCTGTGTTCTTTATTCCGATGGGCTCCTACCTGGCGGAGAAGTTTTCTGGCTGTATTTTTGTGGAGGATCTGTAGGAAATGAATTGAGAAACTTGACAGGAACAGCTTGAGGTATTTGATGAATAATAGAGAACTTCCACCATTCAAGTGTCTGACTAGAACAGAATGAGAAGTATTAGGGACTTGGAAAAAAGGAAAGATTGATTGAAAAATAATACGCTGCTGTAACCCCCTGGCAAACGCAGCTCTCTCTAAAGCACTGAAGACAGATCGCATAAGCAAAGGGCTTAAATTAGATTTCCATAGACTTCTGTGGACTGTCTTCTTGTTGTTTGTTACTTGCGATTTCCTTTATCCCGTCAAATGTAAAAATAGGAAACGGGGAAACGAAAACCTTGTGCTGAAAACACCAGTGTTTAAGGGTGCATTTCCCCTGTATGTGGGATGCTATTCATTTTGCCTTCTTGCCCCTGAAAAGTTATTTAGTTAACTCCTTCAGAACTCGATTTTATGTCCCGTTTACTGGAAAATGCACAGGGAATGAGTCTTATTTAACAACCCTGTGAGAGCATAGCAAGGTTTTAAAACATACAGGATGCATTTTTCTCGTTGATGTATTAAAATGTCCTGCACAGGCTGAGACTAACCTGACTTCAATGAGTTTTAATTGTCTTCTGTATGTGGGCTGCAGAGCACTGAGTTTTAAAATCCAGCACACATCAAAATTGATAAAGGAGCTGACCCTAAAGAATAAAAGGGTAGTTAAAGTCCATCTTCAGTAAAAGGAAACTCTAACTAGCTCTAAGGTATCTCTCAGCTCTGATAGTCTGTGTATCTATAATTAGTTTTCCTGAATAAAATTTTCTTTTACATTCATTGTTTTTTTTTTTTTTCTTTTCCGCTTAGGTCATGTATTTTTCTGGTTTTCACTGGGAGTCTGAGGGTATATAGTGTCATTCCAGACTTATCCCCCTTGGAAAGGAATGCATCGGTAAAGAAAACGAAGATTAACAGGACAGTCAGTATTGTTGGTGATTTTATTTGCTGGAGACAAGGGGAGAACTTTTTAGCTTATGATTCTGGAGATTATTTATGCTTATATTCAGTGGACACATCCTGTTCTTACTTTACTTCAGTTCTGAGCAACTTTAAATAGGACTACTCCTCCCTCATTATTTACAAAAAAAAAAAAAAAAAGTTTTTTCTGAAACCGTCATTTTGGCTTTCCTGCTCTCTCCCCACTGCTCTTCTCAGTCCCCTGGGAATGCTCACAGTCCCCTGTGCATTGCTCTGTCCTCAGCCTTCTTCTTTGCTCTGCTTCCTCTCTCTTGAACATTTCACCCACACCTGTGCTTTCCATCCCTGTATACGACCATATGCCCAGATCGATGTTCCCAACCCAGTCTCTCTTTAGAACACAGTGTATCTCCCTGCCCACTATGCGTTGCTTTTCCATTGTTTCAGAGCCACAAAACACAGCACATGTAAAACTGAATTCCTGCCACACCCACCACTTCCAGCCTGTTCCTTCTCTCAGGCGTACTTGTCAGTGAATTTCACCATCAGGCATTTAGTCCCCAAGGCCAGTCCCTCATCAAAGACACAAGTTTCCCCTTCAACTTCAGGTTCAAGAACTCACCACATGCAATCACTATTTTTTTAATTTAATTTTTTTTTACCAAGTCATAGCAGTGTACATTAATACTATCATGAGGTACAGGGTACTGTTTCTGTATCCAATTTGAAATACTTTCATCCAACTGGTTAACATAGCCTTCATGTCTTTTTCTTAGTTACTGTGTTAAGACATTTATATTTTACAATTAGAGAGATTCACATGTACCCTTGTAGGATGGACCATAGGCGTGATCCCACCAATCACCCTTCCTTCACCCACCCTCTTCCCGCCCTTCCCCTCCCGCGCCCCTCTCCCCATATTCTTGGGCTAAAATTGGGTTATAGCTTTCCTATGAAAGGCATAAATTAGTTTCATAGTAGAACTGAGTACATTGGATATTTTTTTCTTCCATTCTTGGGATACTTTGCTAAGAAGAATATTTTCCAGTTCCATCCATGTAAACATGAAGGAGGTAAAGTCTCCATCTTTCTTAATGGCTGCATAGTATTCCATGGTGTACATATACCACAATTTATTGATCCATTTGTGGATCGATGGGCTCTTGGGCTTTTTCCATGACCTAGCAATTATGAATTGGGCTGCAATGAATATTCTGATACAAATATCTTTATTGTAGTGTGATTTTTGGTCTTCTGGATATATACCTAATAGAGGAATTATAGGATCAAATGGCAGGTGTATTTTCAGTTCTTTAAGTGTTCTCCAGATGTTCAGAAACATGTCCCAGAACCTATCAGATTTTCTCTCCGTACCCACTGTCACCCCTGCTCTAGACCGCCATCAGCTTGTTCCCCATTCTTCCTCTTTAAAACCTCACTCTTCATCCCTCATTATCATTATCAAAATACAAATTTGATCAAATTCCTCTTTAAACTCCTTTAGTTGTTTCCCCTTAACGTTAAGATGAATCCAAGCTTGTTAGCAAAGCTCATAAAGCCCACCCTTATCTGAACCTCTTCCTCGCTCCTCGCTCTCCATCCCAAGCTCAATGCCCCAGCTACACTGAACTTGTTTCCGCCCCTTAGCACGTCACTGCTCTCAGTTCTCTAGGGACTCTTCTGCAGGCTCTTCCTTCTGCCTGGAAAACATGTTTTCCTCTTTTCCAATTCTCAGCTGAGGCAGAAATTAAGTATCCTAAAGTATGTTGAATGGTTTCTCTATATAAAGCCTCATTCTAAACACTTTTACCTGTTAACTAACTCTTTTCATTCTCATACCTTCCCTAGTCATTATCACCATCCCTGTTTTACAATGAAGAGTCTGGAAAACATTGAGGTTAAGAAACCACTCAGATCAAAAAGGCAGTAATTGAATATTTTATAGACACACGCACACATACACAATTATCCATGTAGACAAATACACACAAAACAATCTATTGTGAACTGGGGTTTGTTTATGTGACCTTCAAAGAATGCCCACAGTAATAAAGAAAGAAACATGGGCAGGAATAAGCTGAGATTTCTGGGTGTACATCCTTACAAAGCTACGTGACTACCAGAAAGGTATTACCTGGGAAGTGTCATGGAAATAGCATGGGGCTAAAGCAAGACAACCACGGCATGACTGTGGATGAGTTATGTAGCCTCTTGATTATTATTTAATCTTTTGGAAAATATGACTAATCAAAGAATTATTACCAGGTTTAAATAAGTTAAATGTACGCAACATATAGGCACATTATCAAATTATTAGTTTGCACATATTTTTTCAAAGCACAATATATTCAATAAGTAAAATGACTATTATAGGTAGTATTTATCTACTTTTTTTGCAGTTTTGGCCAGGGCCAGGCCAAACCCGCCACCCAGTATGGGGCTGGTTCCCTACTCCTTGAGCCATGGGCATCGCCCTATGGGTAATATCTATTTAGGACTGAGTCCAGGGTAGTTACTGGGTGAAAACACTTTTGTGCATTCACTCATTTACTCTTCCTCACGGCTCTCTGAGGCAGGGATATTACCGTTCCTGTTTTATAGGTGAAGAAGCTGGAAGGGAGAGAAGTCAGGAAGTTGCAAAACTCCTGACTCAACCCCAGAAAGCCTGACTTGGAACTTACTATACTCTGGTTCTAAAAAGGCTTGACCTTATTTTTAGTAAATGACCAAGATATTTGTGGCCAAAGTGAAGTCCAAGATAAAGAACAGGCCGCGTAAGAGCAACCAAGTACCTAAAACCCCAGAGTGATTTTACATTGACCACCAACCTGTAAACATCAACTAAGAGGACCTTACAAAACCTATTTGTCTACTTTTATAAAATGCCTGTGTTTTTTCCAAAAGAGGAGAAATAAATTAATAATTGGAAATCTTTATTGTCCTTGAACTTCCCAAAGAGAAGCAGATGTGTCCTACGGAAACAGAAATTTCAAAGGCAATGATCTTACAGATCGAATCAGGTTTTTTCATAGTGGCAACTGTTAAGCAGACAGAAATTCAGATGATGAGTGTTTTTATAATGTCTAATCTTTTGCTTTTATTTCAGATTTATGTGAGGCTTAAAATGCTTCGGTTACATTGTTTTCTTTTCTAAGGTAAAGTTCAAGTTGTAGTTGAGCCCTCCCCCCCGGGGTATGCTGAACACCCTCACATCGGGCACCTTAGCTGAGCAACCACCAATTACCCTCCCGCCTCCCCCTTCCCTGATTTTTTTTTTAATTAAAAAATAGCACTTTAAGGGAAGCTGGGTTCTTTGTGGTAAATGCCTTTTTGAGAAAGTATGAAGAAAATCATGAGAGTGCCACAGAAGATACCACTGGGTCTCTGGATATTTTTCCCACGAAAAGGTTAAAAAAAGATGTCCGTATTTAGTAAAAGGACAAAAATGACCCCCAGATGGAAACAACTATATTTTTTTCACTTGCAAATTAAACTGTCATTTCAAAAATATTGCTGTCACTTAAATTGAGAAGTAAAGAATTAAAATATTCTTGTAATAACAGGTGAGCCAGGTGCATAGGAAAAACAGCCACAGCAAACCTCCCTATCAGACAGCTGTGCAAATAAAGCATTCTTTCTGAATGTCAGTGTCTGTATAAAATTTGACGTTGTTTCATGTGACATAATGTGCAAGAAATGGCTTGGGAAATACAAAGGACTATACACAGACAACGGACGAGTGTAATTATTTGGACTACGTGGTTTGCTATAATATAGTTTAATGAAAGAGAAAAGGATGATGCCAGGAAATGTAAAGCTTGAGTGACCACAGAAAAGAAATGATCCCAGAAGGATTTAAATGCCACA
>CAUYQV010117145.1:0-39435 GCA_963574575.1 Galagoides demidoff
GGGACTTTTTTTCCTTGTACCTGAAGCTTGTTCTTAGCAACCCTAGGAGGAAGAAGGGGGCCTGGGAACATGTTCTTGGCCACCCTGGGGGGAGGAGGGACTTGCCTTGTTCCTGGAGTCGACTCTGGGGGGAGAAGGGAGAAGGAGGCAAATGGGCTGGAGAGGGTGGGGGGAACAGGTGAGGGCTGGGGAACAGGAGTGGGCAGGGGAAAGAGGGCTGTGTTACAACAGGACTAATAAGTGAGTTTAGCAGGGTACAGGCTACAGATACAAAAAGTAATTGTATTTCTCTGTACCAGCAATGATCGGAAAACTAATAAACTGATGAATAAACCTAATAAAGGATGCACTAAGCTTCTCAAAATGGATTTAGGTTCCTAAATCATAAGAGTGAATATTTTCATCCTATCAGTTCTCTTCAGGTGGATCTGTGGATTCAATGTCATCTCAACCAAAATTGCAGCAGTTTCTTTGGAGTAGAAGTTGAGAAGCTAGTCTAAAATTTATATAGAAACACAAAAGACATGAAATAGTCAAAATAACTTTAGAAAAGAAGAACAAGGTTAGAAGACTTAATTGGTGTGACCTCAAGACTTTCCATAAAGCTGCAGTGGCCAGGATGTTCTAGACGTGCAGACCTGTGGACCCAACAGTGTCAGAAACAGATCGCTCTTGTTCCATGGATTTATTTTTGACAAGGCACCAGAAAAAGTTCATGGGAAAAGTAAAGACTTCCTAACAAATGGCTCTGGAGCCACAGGAATATCACATGGAAAAAACAGGCCCTGATATGCAGCCATCAGCTGAGAAGGATCAGAGCCCTGCAGGTAATCACAGCTTCTAGAATACTCCATGGGAGAATACTTAATATCAGTGTGGCCTTGGTGAAGATTTTGTAGGACACAGAAGCTTTAGCCATAGAGAAAAATAAAATACATAGCTTTGATTTAATCAAAAGCAAAATCTTCTGTCCATCAAAGACTGTCAACTTCTATTGTTCCCAAGATGTTGTTACCTCCTCCTCTATCCGCTTTTAAACAACTGGAAAACTGGACTCAACGTAAGAAACAACTGTTTTTAGAACGTGGGCTGTAACTCCTGCAGCAGGAGGAATCCCTTCTGAGCACCCAGTTCCCTCCTGGCTGGGGACACCTCAGGACTGCAGCCTTCCTCAGGTCTGCCGAGGCCTGGTGTGGGGTGGGCTCTGGTAAGGCCACCACCATCAGGAGCCACATCTCAGTGCCAAGAACTGAGGCTGTGGGGCCAGGCGGATCTGGGCAGATCTGCATTTTTAGGGGGATTTGCTGAACTTGAAGCCCAAAGTCTGGGAAGTAGGTCCTCTGCACCTGACTGGGCCAGTACCAGTGCTGAGTCTTGCTTTTCCCCTTAACGTGGTGGACACAGAGTGGTAGGCTGGCCAGTGTCCTGCAGCCACCCCCGGATCCCCCTGCTCCCTGGGATGGCTCCCAAATGGAGGCCGGCACCCGCTCAGAGCCCCTGGCTCCAGACGCTCAGTGGAGCTGCTATTCTTAGCTGTAACCTAAGCAGCTGCCCATTAAAATTCCATTAGTTTCGAAGGCTCAAGCAGCAGTTGATATTTCTAATTATTGTGAAATTAAAATTGTCCCTGTAATTTAATGATAATTGCAGAGATGCCAGCTGGCACCCTGGGGCGCCACACTGTTCCCAGCACAACATGGAAAGTCTCTTGAAAGTTCTTTGAACAGGAAAAGACAAAGGCGTTTTGGAAAGTGAGGGAGGTAGGGGGTCAGGCACAGAGCTGAATCCCAATTTCACATGTTCGTGGGGTCTGAACTTGGGCCTGTGTGCAGGACAGCCAGGGGCAGGGGACACACGTGGGCTGCCAGGGCATGTGGGGCTGCAAACTTGCCAGCCCTGAGCTGCAGAGATAAGGAAAAGAGAGAGAGTCAAAAAATGGGGATTAAGGAACTTAGTTGTAACACTATGAGGAAAGTTCTAGAAGCTGACAGAAGCCCTTTGTGAGGGAATTCTGGAGGCTGAAGGGAGAGGTGCCTGGAGGGACCCCCCCAGGGCAGAGCAAGGTGTCTGGGCCGTCCAGGCTCCCTGGCACCAGCCACCACCCCTGGCCTACCTGAGACTTGGGGACCCTCAGCGAGCACAGGGGCTGGGGGTGCGTGGGCTGTTGCAGGTATCCTGTGCCCGCCGAGGCCACGTCCACTGGGCCCTGAGGGTCACCCTCAGTCACTTCTGCCAGGATAAGCCCTGCAAAGTGTTAAGTCCTGGGGCTCTGCAGCAGTGGGGCATCCTGTGTACTTGGCACCATCAGGAGTGCCACCACCTGATGACAAGCTCAAGGTCACTATCTCTCTTTCTTATTCTTTTTTTTTTTTTTCTTTCCTAAGAAGCTTAGGACCAATTTTTTCCACTTTTCAAGCGCACGATCTCTCTTGGAACTCTTCACTTCGGGAACCGATCTGGGGGCTCAGTACTCCCTTCCCAGCGTGTCCCTGGCTGTGCATCACCATCACAGCAGTAGTGGCCTTTCCATGTCCACCTATTCATAAGGATTTCACAGCTTTTCTCGTTATTATGAATAGGGTTTTGTCTATTTCAAACTGGTCATTACAATTTAGAAAAAAAGGAATTTCATGTATTTATGTATTTGCCTCTTACTAATTCTAGAACATTTAAAAAATACTTTTCTTTCAGGTTTTCTGGTTTTATGATGTCACTGGGAAATAGAGATCCTTGTTGAATGTCTTTTTCTGATATTTACACCAATCATTGAGTCCCCGCGTAGCCGGACCATGTGTGGTGATGTGGATGAACAGGACTCCTGTCTCCATCCCAGTTTCCTGAACCTGCCTGTCTCACTCCACTGCCACGCATGACACCTGCTGAGGGGGGAGTGAATGACCTGTGACCTGTCCCTTCACACCAGAAGCTTTTTCCTGCACACATGACCCTGTGTGGGTTATACTGAGCCCCCAGTGTACTTGCTCCATTCTGTTCTCCAGGTCTGCTATGGGGGATAAATATGACGATTACGGGTGGTGCAGGGCAAAGGGGCAGATGGAACCGGGCTGACGGCAGCAGGGTTCACAAAGAGTTGGGACGGGTGCTGGATGGCTGCTGCATGCAGGGCAGGGGTTCACTCCAGCACATCAGGCTTATCTGGGATAGTGGTCACAAAGGGGTCACTCTTGATAGGCCAGGAACCCATGTCTGGGGTGTCTTCCCCACATGTGGCAGGTTTTGCTTTCTGTTCTGGAAGGTCAGGCAGTCCCAGGACCTTCCAATTAGTTTTTCTTGCTGTGAGAGCCTCATGTCCTAGGCCAAGGAGCCAACTCCCCCAAGGGCCCCACTGAAATGGACCTGGGCAGAAAGAAGCCTCCTTCCCCAGGAGCCCCACTCTGCGTGACTCTGTGTGGGGACAGGTTGTTGTTGGCACAAAGCCGGCACCCAGAGACCTGAGTGTTTGTCCAGCCCTAGCCCACACCAGAGGCCTATGCCAGTTGGCCGTCCCTCTCCTGGGCAGCAGGACACCTCTTAAGGACACTTTCCCCTCCGTGGGGTGCCATGGCTCTGGGAGTTCCTGCCCAGGGCTTCCCAGGCAGTGCTTAGCACCAAGCTGTCGCTCTTTCCTTCAGCTTTCTTTCCCTCTAAAATGCTTGTCTTCTAACACCCTAAATTTACTTATTTTGTTTATTCTCGTCTAACCCCACCCCCACTGGAAACGCTTCAGGGCCATAATTTCAGTCTGCTTTACATCACTGTCCCTGGCATCTAGAATGCGGAAGGGAATCAGGAAACCAGCTGTTGCACGAAGGAAGATGGGGGCACTCCTGGGCCCCCAGGGGGCACGTTGTACCCATGGTCCATGCATCAACACCCAGGGCAGAGAGGCAGGACCTGCATGTGGTGGCCCTCCGTGGTCCTCACTGACAGACGGAGGCTACAAGTATATTCTCTTCCAGTCGCTGTGCACATTGGCTGGAGTTCCTCTGCCATAGTGGTTCTCAAATTGTGGCCCACAGGCCCCGTCAAGCAGCTTTCCCAGTACTCTGAACAATAAATACCATTCGGATGCAGCACTCCCTGACCTTCACACTGATGGCACAGAAGCAGCGGGGGCTCTGGCTGCCATCCTGGTGCTTCACAGCACACAACCGACCTCAGGAGAGAAGTGCGTTTGAACAATGTCCTTGAGAAGTACTGATAGTAAGAATGATCAACTGTGCGAGATTCTCACATTTGAGTCTGTGTCTTTTTCTTTCTTTTTTTTTTGCAGTTTTTGGCTGAGGCTGGGTTTGAACCCACCACCTCTGGTATATTGGGCTGGCGCCCTACTCCTTGAGCCACAGGCACCACCCGAGTCCATGTCTTTTTAAAACTGTGTGAGCACATGGAAAGGCATGCAGAGCTTGTGTCCTGTGCCACGCTGAGGAACACAGCACAGCTGCTGAGGAGATGCAGCCACCACTATAAACAAATCAGTGGAGCACAGGTTTTACTGAAAGAGGATGGACTGAACAAAAACCCGGGTTATTCAGCCTCAGGTACCCTGGCCCACGTTTTCTTGAAAAAGAACAAAGTGAGCCTGTCCCTTCAAGGAAAACAACCAATCAATAGAATTCAAGCTCTCATGCAAACAAGAATTTTGAAAAGCTTGTGTCCCTGACTAGGATGGACAATTTCCCAACTGAAAGACTTTTCAGCTAAGATTTATGGTGCTATCACACCATAAATAAAGTGATTTTTAAATAATGATCAACGAAAGCTGGGTACAAGGGCTCATGCCTGTAATCCTAGCTACTCAGGAAGCCCAGGTGGGTGCATTACCTGAGCTCAGGAGTTCGATCAGGCTGAGCAACAGTGAGACCCCGTCTCTACTAAAAATGGAAAAACCAGCCAGGCATGGTGGCAGTGTCTATAGTCCCAGCTACTTGGGTGACTGAGGCAGGAGGATTGCTTGAGCCCAAGAGTTCAAGGTTGCTGTGAGCTATGATGAGGCTACTACATTCTACCCAGGGTGATAGAGTGAGACTCGTCTCAAAAAAAAAAAAAAAGCTTAAAGAAGTGTGTCAACATTTGGAAAATCTGTATCACTTGGTGAGTCGAGACAATATTTTCCAAGTGCCCAATGAGCAACATCACAAAAACACCAATGGAGAAAGAGCAGTTAAAATGCAAGGTGGGGCTCGGCGCCTATAGCTCAAGTGGCTAAAGTGCCAGCCACATACATGAGAGCTGGTAGGTTCGAATCCAGACCAGGCCTGCCAAACAACAATGACAACTATACCAAAAAATAGCCAGGTGTTGTGGTGGGCGCCTGTAGTCCCAGCTACTTGGGACTTGAGAGGCCCTGTGAACATGAGGATGGCTGCCTGCAACCCAACTTGGGAGGCTGAGGCAAGAGAATCACTTAAGCCCCAGAGTTGGAGATTGTGAGCTCTGATGCCACAGCACTCTACCCAGAGTAATAGCTTGAGGCGCTGTCTCAAAATAAAATAAAATAAAATAAAATGCAAGGTGGGTCAGGGAGACAGAAGGCAAAGCTCACTGATATGGTTCCAGATTCCATGTCACAGCTAACCCGAAAAAACCACCACTCCTCCATGAAGCGTGGGTTTAAAATCAAGGAGTAACATCCATATTATAATGGATGCAAAAGTTATTAAAATGTTCCCTCCTTTTCCAAACCCGCATCTGTGGGAGCCAGACTGCCCACACCTACTGCAGAAACATGGCCCACAGCGGCGCACACAGGAGCCCTGTGATCCAGAGATTCTCCTAAGCCAGAGATTTGCACAAGTGGAAAACAACATCGCTTTTCTTCTTTCTTTTTCTTTTTTTTTTTTTTTTTTGAGACAGAGCCTCAAGCTGTCCCCCTGGGTAGAGTGCCCGTGGCATCACAGCTCACAGCAACCTCCAACTCAAGCAAGTCTCCTGCCTCAGCCTCCCAAGTAGCTGGGACCACAGGCACCCACCACAGAGCCCGGCTATTTTTTGGTTGCAGCCTTCTTGTTGTTTAGGCAGCCCGGGCTGGATTCGAACCCACCACCTTAGGCGTATATGGCTGGCACCTTAGTCACTTGAGCCACAGACGCTGAGCTGATATCGCTTTTCTAGCTAAAACATTTTTGATTTGGACAATATTTTTTCACACAATTGTTATTTATGTTAACGTGTGATGGGTTTATTATCTTGCAACAAATAGACAGTTTTCATGTATTACAGGCTCCATGTGATAAAGCATTCTGACAGGTATTGGTGGACCTGGAGGCAGAGCCCAGCATTTCTCTGGCTTTGGGAGATAAGGCCAAATCTCTGTGGGGTGGTCCTGGCAATTTACACTCTTTCTGGATGCAGGAGTTCCTACTTCTTTCTAGTTTCTATTTTTGGAAATAGTGTACCTTTATTTATGGCATATAAACAAAAACAAAACCTTTTCCCAAAAGGCTACATAAATACGTGATTTCAGGTATTATAAGACACGTTTTATTATATCTTTTCCCTGATATAAGCTAATTCCAGTAAATATTTTGTTGGAATAATTTTCTCCCTACCAGTAATAGTGATGCAATTATAAAAACTGGGAACCCAGTAGCGGGAAAGCAGCCCTCCTGGCTCTGTGTGGCCAGACCCTAGCGACCAGCCCAGCAATCCCGACCCCTGGAGAGGCAGCGCAGTCTCCTCACAGCACTGGCCTTGGCCCTCACCTTGGCCCCCATTCTTTTTAATATGAATTTAAACATAATCTCATCCATTTTGAAATGAAAAATGCAGCTGTTGAGAGTGTAGTTGGAATTGCATGGACACAGGGAAGGCGTCTCATTGGGGGCTTTCTTGGTACAGAGTCTGTTCTAGATTTCTCAGTGGGGCTACAAATTTCCATCTTGTAGATACTACGCCTTTCAGGCTAAATTCATTCCTAATATTCCACTGTTAGTTTTTTTTTTTTTTTTTAAGAGACAGAGTCTCACTTTATTACCCTTGGTAGAGTGCTATGGTGTCACAGCTCACAGCAACCTCCAATTCCCGGGCTTAGGCGATTCTCTTGCCTCAGCCTCCAGAGGAGCTGGGACTATAGGTGCCCACCACAAAGCCCAGCTATTTTTTTGTTGCAGTTTGGCCAGAGCTGGGTTTGAATCCGCCACCCTCAGTATATGGGGCTGGTGCCCTACCCACTGAGCCACAGGCTCTGCCCTTCATTCTCATTTTTAACAGGTTTAAGCTGGTTTAAAGGCTCTTGATCTTTTATTTGGTTTTCTAGGAAATAATACTATCTGAAAACAAAGGTAATTCTCTTTTCTGCATTTCTTCTCTTACTCTGCTTATTTTGTTTATTTTAATGCATTAGCTATAAACATCAAAACAACATTAAATATCTGGTGAAAAGCAGCTATCTTTGCCTGATTCCTGGTTTGAGTTTTCGGGGTTAACATGTTGTTTTACTGAATCTTATCAGAAAAAAAAATTTTTTTGAGACAGAGTCTCAAGCTGTCATCCTATGTAGAGTGCTCTGGCATCACAGCTGACAGCAACCTCAGATTCTTGGGTTAAGTCCCAGATTCTTGGGCTTAAGTGATTCTCTTGCCTTAGCCTCCCAAGTAGCTGGGACTATAGGTGCCTGCCACAATGCCTGGCTATTTTTTGGTTGTAGTTGTCATCGTTGTTTGGCAGGCCTGGGCTCGATTTGAACCTGCCAGCTCTGGTGTATGTGGCTGATGCCCTTGCTGCTGCACCCCCAAGTCATGATCAAATACTTTAGCATTTACTGATATAATCTTTTTTTTCTTCTTAATAGAATAACAACTAAAGAAGAAATCAGAGTTGTTAAGGACACAGTATTTAGGAGAAACCTGCCCCAATGGACGAGGAGGGCCACACCCTGGCCCAAGAGGGATGGCAACAGAGCTGCAAGCTCGGACTCTCAGTCAAAGAGAACTAGGGACTGGAGAGAGACAGAACACTCCAAAATGCAACCGAAAGCCACACGTGGGGTGTTGTGAGTGACACCCAGCAGTCCCTGACTCTAGGAACACAGAGGTTTACAGGTGTGGAAATCAGCTAAGTCGTTTAGAGCTGCAATTGTGTTATCTCTCACTGGGGCTTCTGGGCTTAACCAGCTTGCCAGGGTCGCAAGCCGGATTGGGGCTCAGGCACTAACCAGAGGTGCGACCCTCACGGCTGCCCCGTTGGAGACGTTGAGGCAGCCTCAGTGGTCAGCAGCTGGGAGCAGGTGCACATGGGCCAGTCACTTGTGTCCACGCTGTGTTCCCACAAGGTAGGGTGGCACAGGAACCTGGCAGGAGTCCAAGGTGTTTGTTAGACAAATGACTCCTGGGTGGTGTCTCTTCTAAAAGGCAGATGGGCACCTAAGCTGGGGATCAGCAGAACAAGCTCCTGAAAGTCAGGCCCATAACATGGGACACCACATCCTGTCTTTTAGAGCTGCCCACTGCTGCTCAGCAGGGTCTGTGGCATGATGGCTTGCAGGAAACAGCCGTGAGCTTGCCTGAGGAGGGACAACACCGCTGGATGTCCAATCCTGACAGCTGGACACACTTCAGTGGGAGAACTTGCACCATTAGCACTGGTCAGGGCTCTGCCCCACCACTGAGCTGCTTATTAAGTCATCAGACACTGCCTTGCACCCAAAGTAAGATGGTTCGAATCCACAGCGCATGGACTCTAGGGAGATCTCTGAGGGGGCTGAGGAGGGGTGTGGGTTCTTGGTCCCTGAGAGCAGGTGGAGTACTTGTGTGCCCACCTCTGCCTGGTGGGCTGCACAGAACCACTAGCCTCTCCCCTCTCACAGCCTGGGCCGGCACCCTGTGACTCCCCTGCCTGGCTAACTTCAACGTCTCCCAGGGGAGTCAGGTGAGCTGGTGCCATCTGGCCAGACCCCAGGCTCCATACCTCTCCTGGCAGCCAGAGGAAGCATTTCTAACCCACTAGTCAAACTGTGCCACCTGATTGCTAAACACCTGCCACAAAACCTTTTTTTGCCAGGGGGAAGCAACTTGCCTCATCCCAGGGAACAAATCAAACACACCTGGTCCCAGCATGCTTTGTAGCCAGGGCAACCAGCAAGACCCAGGGGGAATTCAGCTGAGGGGCTCCTGGAAAGAATTTTCCAGGTGGTGAAAGGATAGGGTGGTGTAGTGAGCTTGTGGCTGCGGCCCTCCCCCAGCAGCTCTGCCCTGTGGATGTCAGGCTAGAGCTGTAGCAGCTGAAACATTCCCAACACACTGGGCAACAACCATAGCTCCTTGCTGGGCTCTGCACAGCCCTCCTGGCTTTGCTCTGGCATCTCTGGGTCTTGCCCTCGCGGTTCTAAGGCCAACCCCTTCCTTCCAATGTTTATCACCATCTCTAGTTATTCTCTACTGACTGGCTTGTCTCCCCTGCATGGGAGCAGATGCTCCTTGAAGCCAGGGCCTTTGTCTCACTCACCAGGAATCGCAGAAAGTTAACCTGGAAAGTTTAACAGGGCAGTGCCCCAGCAGGTTTATCACCTTTATTAGTGTTGTCATTAAGGAGGCAGCGGAAATACCTGAGGTTCCAGACGCAGGTGAGTAACAAGGGTGCTGAAGCGTCTGGGGTTTGCTGGGGATGTGAGAGGTTATTTCAGCACAGACGCAGAGGTCCTGAGGAGGGAGGACACCACCTCCCCTCAGGAGAGAGCCTGCTATGGCACCACACCACTCAGCCCTCTTCCAGGAGCCTCATTTTCAGGGTAGATCAATCGGTGCTCCCCACCCTACCCAGCGAAAGCAAACCCTGCTTCCAGGCAATAATGAGAAAAGTACACATTTAATATCAAAAGGTGTTTCAAGTATCACTGGTGGTGGCCTCGCTTGAGGCAGATTCTAGGATGTCCTGCCAGGAGCACCCCGGAGGCCAGGGCTTGTGTCTGAGGAAGGACTTCAGTGCCAGAGACTCAGGTCTCCCGGTCCACGACCTGGGGGCTCCTCACTAGGCCCCTCGGAAGGAATGTCTGGCCAGGAGCAGCCCACTGCAGGCCTGGTGGAGGGCGTCCCCTCTGTCCAGGCCCCTGTGTGCACAGGTAGGCCGCCGCCTGCAGGCCTACACGCCCGACTTGGTGATCACCCTCTCCAGCAGGCTCATCATGCGCTCCTGGAGCTGCAGGCCCTGCAGCTGCAGCACGTGCTGCTGGTCCAGCGCGCGGCGCACCTCGCGGCAGGCCTCCTCCACTGCGCGGCTCAGACGGCGCTGCTCCTCCAGCATGGCCTCTAGCAGACGTAGCTTCTTCTTGTGCAGGTGGCTGCTCTGCACCTTGCGCTTCTTCACGGGCCGCTCCTCTGACCTGGAAGGACAGTGCACTGTGGATGTGCTGGCCACAGAGCTGGGGTGTGCAGGGGCCCCACCTCACTGGGCAAATAGGGAAGCTGAGGTCCCTGGAGGCAGGTCATGCACTCAGAGTCTCATTGTCCACGTGTGGAGGAGCACCAGAGCCCACTTGCCCATGGCAGTGAGAGAGTAACGGGCCAGGCTCAAGGATGACCTCCACCCGTGGTCTGGAAAGGGTGTATGTTCTGGGCTACAGAGGCACACTCAGCCATGAAAGCATGCCCAGAACCCTGAGCTGGGCAGTGGAGGGGCCGCCTCCAGGGAAAAGTGACGGCTGAGTAGTCTGTGGCTCCCAGGGCTCCTGCCCGGAAGCCAGAGGTCACCAAGTCCAGCCAGCCTAGGGCAATTGGAGAAACTGAGGTCCAAGAAGGAAGGGCCTGGGATCCCGGCTCTTCACCTCCCCTCAGTCTAGAGATTGGTCAGCATGCTTTGCGGTGAGGGAGGCAGGACAGGCACCTAGAGATGTGGGGCCTGGAGGAGGCCTGGGCTCCTTCCCAGGCCCTCAAGCCAGCCCAGCCCTACACTATCCCTGGGGCACTCCACTCTCAGGTGGTGGCCATCCCTGGTCTAACCAGCCCCCACTGAAGGGCAGGGAGCTACCAATTTCCACTAGACCCAAGGTCCTGGTGCCTGCCTACCCCAGCCTACACTCTGTGCTCTGAACACAACAGGTGACCAGCCAACCTCAGGGGTGGGAGATCGCAGCTTTGGGTTTGAGCAGTGCTGTGGTCCCCCGTCCCCGCTCTGCAATGCCTGGGAGAGTGCAGTCTGGGAATAGGGCTCAGACCACAGAACTTCTGGCCATGACCCTCAGGCCTCACTGCTATCTGGGCCTCACCTTTTAGCAAGAAGTGTTCTGTCTGGGGTCTTTATGAGAAATCCCCTCCAGGAAGGGAGACCAAGTGACTCAAGCAGCAGCCCCTGGTGTGGGGGATGTCAGCTTGGAGGGACCCTTCTCAAAAATGCCTTCCTCACCCCCACCCCCTCCATTGGACAGACTTGAACACTGGGACAGGAGAGAAGCTGTGACTCAATTCCACATTCTTCCTGTTCTGTTCTCTAACTAGCCAACTCCTATTTTACCTTCAAAGCCCACCCAAAAGTTCTCTCCTCCAAAGCGCCTTCTTTAAGCTCCCTGGCCGCCAACCCAGGTGTCTCTCCTGCACAGCATGTGTCCTGGGTCCCAGCTGTTCTGTGAGCATCTTGCAGGCACAGTTATGGCCAATGTATGAAGTGTGGGATGGCTAGCAGAAGGGACATGGCATGCCCCCTGCAAAAGGTGACACGGGCCTCTGGAGGCTCAGCCCAACACCCTCCCCGGTGCTAGGGGCCGGCAGTGCATGTAGGGGCAGGGAGTAGTGGGGCCCCTTTGGGTCCAGGGATATGGATGCCCTCCGTGTGGGGCCTTCTCTCCTGTGATGTTCCCACACGCCCTCTGAGATCCCACTTTATCAGAGAGAGACTGAGGCCAGAGAGGTCAAGGAACTTTCCACGCAGCTAAGAAGTGATGGAGTTGGAGACAAACCTGCTCTGTCTGTGGACACTCCAGCCCTCATGGAGCTGGCCTGTCCTTAGAGGATCCTGCACACCACCTCGGCCTCTGCAGCTGCTTCCCCTAGCCACTCCTGGTCCCTTTCTCTGGACCCCCATCGGGGTGGGGAAAGGTGAGTCCTTGGGGTCGGGAGCAGGAAGAGCGATGCACACTACCTGAACTTAAGGGACAGGAAGCTGGAGGAGCTGTCGGAGCGATCGTCCTCAAAGCGGCCTTCGTAGGAGCACTGGTTATACGGGAAGTACAGAGGGGTGGACTTAGCGGGCGGCGACAGGGACGCCTCAGTCTGGGACGTGGAGGGGCCCGGCTGCTGGCCATCCGGCAGTTTGCCATCACAGGACTCAGGGACCTTGGCCAGAATCCTATCAATGGCTAGGTAATAGGGCCAGTCAGGAGGAACAGACTCGCTATCTGTCATGCATTTTAATTTCCTGAAACGAGAGACACAAGAGCCATGGGTGAGAAGCAGAGCTGGCCCTGGCCTGGCCCGCCCGGCCACAGCAGAGGGGCACACAGGGCTCTGAGACCCCAGGGAGAGCCACATGGCATGGGCAGGAGCCACTCTGGGCCACATGGGCCTCCCCAGGAAAACTGACCAGGCTCCAGGGCCAGGATGATGTGGGACTTAGAAATAAATTAGGCTTCAGGACCTGCACGTGCCCCAGATATTAGTGAGGATTGTTTGTAAGTGCCGGGACCTTAGGCTGAGTTCTGTTCTCTCCTTTTCTATGGTTTCTAGACTGTCTGGAATGAGTACATATTGCTTTTAAAATAGGTTAACCAGTAATATTAAGGCGTTGTGATAAGATACTGCAGTATAATAACTGTTTCTAGAGAGCACCTCAGGAAGAGGGAGTATGGGAGAACATGGATCAGTGTCCACAGCTCCGAGTCTGCATCTCACTTCCACCACTTTGCTGTATGACCTTGGGCAGGTTCCTTAACCGCTCTGAGCCTCTATTTTCATGTCAGTACAAGACGATGATCAAAGTAAGTCCCTCTCACAGCTGTTGGCAGGATTCACTAAAATAGCAAGCTGGGCCCCAATGTCATTCTCACCTGACCCTAGAAGGACTCTAACCCTGCACTGCTGCCATCACTCCCGTTAGCCTGGGCAGGAGCCTGGGTCCAGCACAAGAACCTGCAGCCTGCCAGAGGCAGTGGGGCCGGGCTAGACAGGCCCCTTCTCACACTGCCCGACATCACACCACCAGGCCCTGGGCCAAGCATCCACACAGTGTAGCTCTGCCCATTGTGGGCCCGAGCCCCTCCTAGGTCTCCTCCCACAGACAGGTCCTGCCTCCTAGAGAGGGTGGGCACATCCCTGGGCCTGCCCTGGGTGCTCTCGTCCTCTGGGAGTTGGGGCTGCAAAGACAGGGCCCAGAGCGGCTGGACAGCACCTGGCAGCTGCAGCTGCCTCTTGCCATCCCGAGCAGCAGCCCCTTCTCACTGTCTGGCTGTGCCTGTTTATGGGGTAACTCATTCAGGTTCCCAACACATTCCCAGTGACCAGCAGCCATACCCTGGCAGGTAGTGCCGTGCAGGAGGCAGGAGAGGTCCAGCTCTAAGGGTGGGGCCTGGTCCTGAGGCCTTAGCCTAGGGGTTCTCCACAGCTGCAAGGCCTCTCCACATTCTGGCAACACTGGCAGGAGTGTGGGAGAAGCTCTGGGCCTCAGGACATACTAGGTCTGATAAGGCAGAGACCTCCCCCATGTGGCCCCTTGACCAGAGCCTCTCAGACAGAGGCACAGAGGGTGAGGACAGCACCAGATGCCCATCCCAGCCTCAACCTCCCTTGAAGGCCCCTTCCCTGCACTCTCTCCACCCCAGTCAAGCCAACCCACTCCTGGGACAAATTAGCAAAGCCTGTCCCTAGGACAGGAGGCTCCCAAATTATACTCAAACTAGGCTTCAGGGAACCCAGCTACCCACTCAGACACCTTAGCCTGCCAGTCTTGATATATAAAGAGCTCTAACCAGGCTTCAGGGAACCCAGCTACCCACTCGGACAGCCTGCCAACCTTGATATATAAAGAACTCTTGTGAAAAAATAAGGAAAGCCTCTGCAGTGGGGGTGCTGGGGGCATGGACAAAAACTAGTTGCCCAGTCAGAGCTTCACCTGCTAACAACTGTGTGGCCTTGGGCAAGATCCTTTCCCTCTCTGGGCCTCAGTTTCCCCCTTGGTGAATAGGCTGATAATGGCAGCTGTGAGGAGCCATGGCGTGCAGCCCTCACCTCAGCCAGGCTGCAGTGTCTGCAGTGGAGGTCCTCCTCTGCTGTACCCTTGACTCCTGGGCCTCCAGGAATGGAGACAGAATCCCTCCCTGGAGACTCTGGAGGAGGCTTTCAGGATAAATAATGAATAACCCAGACAGATGCCAATCAGGGCTGGCTAGGGGGCTGTTGCCCAAGAATTCCTGAGTCAGAGGGGATGATAGATGGCCATCGCTGCTTCCCACCACCCTCTGAACCCCTTCCTTGGTGCTCCAGGTGCTTGAGTGGGAGCTAGGAAGGCCATGGGGGCTGCAGGGGCCACAGGCAGACGTCTGTCCCACCTGTGCCTCTGCGGACACCCAGACTCACTCTCACCCTTAGGACCAACAGCTGGTGGCTCAAATTTATCATCATTACACTAAGCAACTCTGATGCCAGCAGACCCCAAGCAGCTGCCTTGGTACTGGCAAGCCTGACAGGGACAAGGCTGGGGGCTCAAAATGCAGAAACAGGCCATTGGGCAGGCCAGGCTCTGGACCTACTCCTTAAAGTGTCACAGAAAGTCAAATCATCATATCCCAAAGCAAAGCCTCCATGGCCTTTGGGCTGTCCAGGTCCCTGCTTGAGCCTGGGGGACCAGAGACGTGGGGGCTGGGGCTCCCCTCCCACTTTGCTGGAGGCCAACTCTCCTGTTAGGAAAGTGGGGTCCTCTCCCACAATGCATGACTCAGGGTCTCCCAGGCAAACCTGTACAGCCATCTGCACCAGCCTCCCTCAGACTCCCTGCCCGAGGGGGCTAGGCACCTGAGCTCCCAGTTCCTGCTGCCACCCTCACTCCACACAAACCCCTCCCCACCTAAAACCTTTGCCACACCATGACCCGGGCCCACCTGTGTCTCTGTACAGATAGGCCAAGGCTTCACCTGCTCCCTCCTGGAAGCCAGAGCAGCCCCAGACCTGCAGGCGTTTCTCTCAGGTTGCCAGGCAGGGAAGGTAACCCAGGATACTGACCGGCCAGGAGATGCCCAGCCTGGGAGTCCCTGGGGCCAAGGCCAGGCTCCACCTCTTCCTCCACCCCCAACTGGCCACTGTTCTGGCCCCTCTGGCATGTTTTTTATTTTTATTTATTTATTTACTTTTAGAGACAGAGTCTCATTTTGTCACCCTCAGTAGAGTGCCGTGGCGTCAAAGCTCACAGCAACCTCCAGCTCTTGGGCTTAGGCATTTATCTTGCCTCAGCCTCCTGAGTAGCTGGGACCACAGGCGTCCACTACACACCTGGCTATTTTTTTGTTGCAGTTTGGCTGGACTGGGTTTGAACCCACCACCCTTGGTATATGGGGCCGGCACCCTACTCACTGAGCCACAGGCACCGCCCACCGGATTGCCTAGGCTAAAGTGCAGTGGCAAATGTCAGCCCTAAATGCCCATTTCTCTGACCCTGAGGCCAGCCTGAGAGGGGTTCTCAGCAGGACTCAGCTGATGTTGGAAGTCACAGAACATCAGGACCAGGCAGGTCTGGGAGCCAAGCCTCCTTCTTGCCTCTGGTCTCAGTTTCCCACCTGGGTACAGCAGGACCCAACACTCCCACTGAGTGTAGGGCTTGGTGGTCGGGAGGGCAGTGGCAGTCTCCCGCCTAGGGGTTGGGTATGTGCAGGTCAAGGGGTCCATCTCTCTGAAGTGTCTTTGGGCAATGTCCAGGCCTTGCACTCTTGCCGCTGTCCTGGCCTAGGCCCCATAGCAGCCCCGGGGCCAAGGTGTTGCTATCAGCCCAGCCTGCCACCCTCCGCTCTGACCAGCTTCCTGGGTCTCCCGGCTCCCAAGAGAAGGTTGCATATGGTCTCAGCCAGTGGGACTCTGTCCACACAAGGGCAAGGGAGCCCAACAGGTGGGCCACCGCCCTAGGACCCACACGACCTCCCACATGCGTCCATGCCAGGCCCCGCCCACCTGTACTGGAAGGTCATGTTGGTGATCTTGATCTTGATCTCCTCGCCCAGCCTGCGCTCACCAGTCATCTCGAAAAGCTTGCTGGCCATCTTCTCGTATACCTTGGCGTTCCGCTTGGTTTGCTTGAGCTCGTCAAAGAACTCCTCCCAGACGAGCATGAGGCCGCGCATCTCAGCATCGGTCCAGTTTCGGGCCCGCCGGTGCTTCTCCGTCTGAGGGGACACCAGGTAGCTGGGCACCTCGGCAGCTGCCATGCTGGGAGTGCCTGGGGGTTAGAGATCGCACTCAGGCGAGGCCTCGGGCTGGCCCCGCGGACCATGAGCAGGGGGCGCACGGGCTCACTGGCTCGCTGGAAGGCAGCTCCACGCTCAAAATGGGGCCTAGATCTGACAGGCAGGAATTTAGTTAAAAGCTTTTAAACGGGAAACGTCATTTTGATGTCACGTTTCCATAGCAACAGAGCAACTGCATAAGCTACAACAACAGAAACCTTTTAACTGAAAGCCCAGGAATCAGGGCTGTACTGACGGGCCATCAATATTGCAGCGGGTGGACGGACTGGCCCAAACCCGGAGGCCTGACAGATGGATCCAGGCGTTGCCCCCACCTCCACCTGGCCAGGCCTTACAGACCAACACAGGAGGTGTGGTGGGTGGACAAGGAGAAAGGAGCAAAGGGGGATGGGGAAGAGGGACAGTGATGGGAACAGGGAGGTGGGGACACTGCTGGCCTGGGCAAGGTGGTCACTGGCACTAGCAGGGTTCCCTGGCTGTGTGGCTCCCTTCCTCATTCAGAAGGCTCCTGCCAGGCTTCACTGAGGCTGGCCTTGGGGTTGTGGGGTCTCAGGGTCCCATGATCCTGCTGGCTCTTCCTTCTCATACTCTTTTGCCCTAGATGCCCTGGGCAATGTGTGGACACTGGGAGCCCTGCCTAGTGGTGCATGAAGGGGACAGGGACACAGACCTCCAGCACCTGTCCAGCAGGCAAAGGCAAGTCTGTTCAAGAGGAGGAGTTTGCCGGGTAAACCAGGGGCAGGCAGAAGGTACTTCCTGGAAGCATCAGCTGGCAAGGGCAGGGTGCAGGGCACAGGCTGGACCCTGTGCAGAGCTGATGGTGGTCAGACACTTGTGATATGCACGGGTGGCAGGGCAGAAAGGGGGATCAAGGGTCAGGATGGGGAGGACATCTGCCTCTGCGGGGCTTTGGGACAGAATGTCAGGGAACCCCAGCCTGGCAAGAGCCGGGGACCGTGCAGGGAGAAAGTGCCGCTTAAGGGTAGTGGCACCCAAAATTTAAAATCTAAAAATCAAATAAGATTCCACAGGGCCCAAGTCATCTGGGATGGGCCATGCTGGGCCATGCTGAACACGGTGCTCAGCCTGAACCTGGTGGCCCAGCACCCAGTTGGTGGTCCTGCTCTGGGCCTGCCTATCCTCCTTGGGCCTGATCAAACACAGGAGCCTCAGGTCTGAGCTGCCCCAGTACAGAGGGGCAGGGCCTGCAGGGGGAAGGTGTTGCTGAGCCTCTGCCCATGGCTCCATGAACTCTGAGAAGAGCACCTCATGTGACCTGCAGGAGGGGAACAAAGGCCCAGTGGGCTAAGGGTCTCAGGGAAGAGCAAGGCAGGACCCATGGTGAGTGCACAGCATGGGGAGGGCTGGCGTGGAGCTCCCTGGGCCCTGTAGTCAGACTAGGGAGGATGCCAAGAGGCCAGCCCCCAGGGTCTGCGGGAAACCCAATGGGGCATCCACACCCCCCTTCCCCAGGTCCCTTGGTCATGGCCTGGCTGTGCCGTCAGCTCTGGGCTGAGCCCTCTCCTCTCTGGGCCTCAGGAGACACCATCCCTCCTGTCTGAGGCTGAGGCATGGGAGGGGGTCCCAGATCCTCCCCACTCACTGCCAGGTCAGTCCTTTGTCCTCCTGGCTGGCCTGTGGCTTGCTGCTGCTCCCTAGTGTCCAGCACAGACACTCAGAGAGCTCTCAGTATTTGCAGAATGAATGAGTGACTTCTCAAGCACAGGGTTTGGCCCTCCTGAGTGACATCAGGGAACCCTTCCTAGTCCCTTTCCCCCAACTGTGGCTCCTGGAAAACAGGCACAGGTGAGGGCTTTGCTGGAAGGGCAGGCAGAGTACAGCTTGTGAACTGAGTCACATTCGTCCCCCCAGCCTGTTTCCTCATTGTCACTGGGGAACAGCAGGACAGCCTCTCCCAGAGCCTGGGGACACCACAGGAATGCTATCTGCCAACCCTAGATAAACTGCCTGGGAGCCTAGGGAAAGGGCATGGCCTGGCCTGCCATGTGGGCTGGAGGGGCTTGTGATGATCAGTGGGCATCACTGCTGTGTTCAGGGCCCTGTAGCCACATGGCCATGAACAAGGCACATCTATCCACATCTGAGTGCCAGGGTCATTGGGAGGCAGAGCCCACCCTGCAGGGATTTTTGAGAGGTGGGCTAATGGCTCGAGTCCAACCTACTTAGCGTGGCATGCCTTAGAGACCCCCGAACTGGGAGCTGGAGCCTCTCCCTCACTCTGGGCCTCCCAGGACAAAAAAGAACTAGGTGGGCAGGCAGAGGGAAGGGCCAGCACCCAGCTGCCCCACCAGGGGAGTCCCAGGCCTGCCCTTTGTGGGGAGGCTCCATACCTTGGCATAGCTGCATGGCCTGCTGGGACCCCCAGTCACTGCAGGATCAGGAGGCAGAGGCCCAGGGTGGGGCCTAGAAGCACCTGCAGGGAGAAGCATCAGGCCTCAGCAGCAGCACTGAGAGGCCAAGGTCCGGCCTGGTTTTATGTGCCCAGTAAGGCCTGTGCTCTCTAGGTCTCGTGTCCCTTCCACATAATAAAGGTGACCCAAGCGGAAACTCCCATTCCACTTAGCTCACAGGCTGGCAGGACACCAGGACTGACCCTGGATGGGGGTGGTAGGGCCCCCTCCCTGGAAACTGAGTGGAGCTGGGCATCCACAGCAGGCTCTGTGGTAACGGCCGGGTTTGGTGGTGGAAGAACTCGGGATAGGGCCAAGGCAGGGATGCAGGGAGTGGAGGGCATGGAGATAGCCCCATCTAGGAGGCTGCAGGGCCCAGGCAAAAGGGCCGGAGGACTTTCCTAAACCAGTGGGGACTGTGAAGAGGGGTGCAGTTAGTGCTGGAGCCAGCCGTAGCAGGGTCAGCGGGGTGTGGGCCCCCTGTGGCTGGGCACTGCCACCTACCTCCTGTGTCAGGCACCATGCAGCCCCTTCCCTGTCAGCCTGAGTAGGGCTGCCTCAGTGGGCAGCCCTAACCTGAACTGGGGCTCCCCAGGGCCTGGCTCAAGGCCTCTAGCCCTGCCCCCACCTGCAGGGCCCAGAACCCCCAGGGCCCCAGAGGATGCACCTGTAATAGAGAGGGCTATCTGTGTGGAGACATACCATTGCCCAGACTGGGAGCCAGGCTGCTTGGAACCTACAGGGGAACTGCACATGATGGCGTCCTGGTGACCCACAGAACTGGGTCCACCTCTGTACTTTGATCCCTGAGACAAAGCCCTTACTGGGCCCTGCTGCCAGGCTGTCCTGGGGGTATACCCACCCTTGGGAATAGGCCCCCACCTCACCCTGGCTGCTTCCCGCATCTGACGGAGAGTATAAGGAAGTACCACACACCATGCTTGGGAAGCTACTGCAAAATCCTTATTGGAACAAAGCTGGTTATAGCTAAAAACCAATGCCACCAAAGTCAAAGAGCACAACCCCCCAGTGAGGCAGGGATGCAGGGTATGTGCTCTGGTGATGGGGAGGACAGTCTGCTGGGCTCCTGCCCTCTGCCATGGTGCAGGAGGGGGACCATGGAGACATGCCACAGACAAGCCACTCATGAGGGGGGGCATCTTTCTGGAAGTATCAGCCATGCCAGGTGTGCCAAGGATCTGCTGTCCACACCTGGACCAGGGAGAAAGGAAGCACTCCATTTCCTTGAAGTGACCAAGGACTCAGGTAGCTCTGAAGGGTGAGGCCATCAGGGGCCCAGGAGTCGAGTCACTGATACAAAGACAGATTCAGCTCATGGCAAATGGGAGAGTGTGTGCTCTGCTCTGGCTGGGCCTGTCACCAGGTCCCTCTGGCCGAGTATTCACTATCACCATCCAGTGAAAGAGGACCCTGTTCCTTAGGAGACTTGGTGGCACAAGCTGCCACTGAATCTCAGAAGGCCCCAAATGCAGTGGTACTGCCTCAGCCGACTGGCCCATCTCTCTTGGTGCCAACCGCAGAGCCTGCTCCACTGAGGGATGGCAGGCGACTCCCACCAATTAGCTGGAACCAGATGGGACTACAACCAAACATTTACTAAATACCTGCACAGAGAAATCCATAGGCTAGGGTTTTTATTTCTGCAGGTTAGGGGATAAAATATCTATACCTTAAGATTACTATGGCTTGGCGCCTGTGATTCAATCGGCTAAGGCGCCAGCCACGTACACCTAAGGTGGCGGGTTCGAATCCCCAGCCCGGGCCCGCCAAACAATGATGGCTACAACCAAAAAATGGCCGGGCATTGTGGTGGGCGCCTGTGGTCCCAGCTACTTGGGAGCGGAGGCAGGAGACTCCTCGCTTGAGCCCAGGAGTTGTAGTTTGCTTTGAGCTGTTATGCCATGGCACTCTACCCAGGGGTTTTGCTTTTGGCTCCGTATAAAAAAAAAAAAAAAAAAAAAGAAAAAAAAAGATTACTATAACACTGAGCACCAAGGGCCCTGGGAGAGGCACTCCCAGAGCATAGCGTGCCCCAGTTGAGCTAAACGGACTTCCTAGAGAACATATGGCATTTCAGATAGGAGGAACTTACAAGTCAACATGGACTGAGCCAGGCTTTGCAGACAGCAGCAGCCCAAGCCAGAGCACAGGTGGGAAACACTCACAGCTTCAGGAGTAGCAGGTGCCAGTGGCCAAGGAGGTAGAAGGTGTTGGCAGGCCCCTGAGCAGACTCAAAAGCCAGCTCATGCCCCATGTGGGAACACAGCTCTAGTCCCTGTGCGGGATATTACCACCCCCTTCCCTGGCCCAAATGTGGGAGCAGAAAGGAAAGGCTCAAAGCCTGAGGTTTCCATATAATTAGCTTATAACCAACGCTGAACCACAAAAGCTTTGGCAGCCCATGTCTCCAGGGCAGGAGACCACCTCGTTGTGGTTTGTGCTGCCCTTTTGGGAAGTTCCCAGCCAGGCAGGCTGGCTCCTGGCCCCATGGTGCCAGACGTCTGCTGGTGGGACAACTCATGCCCTTCAGAGCAGCACTTGGGAGACCGTCTCCTCAAGTACCAGCACAGGACGGTCTAGGTCTCAATAAGCAAAGCAAGGTTTGTATAGCAGCAATTCATGGTTTAATTTTTTCCTTTAATTTGGATGTACAATATTTGCAGCAGTTAAAAAAATTTAAATATACATCTCATGTCAGTCCTTCCCTTTCCTGTTGGAAGCCAATGGCTGGGTCTGGGCAGGGCTCCGGAGCTTGCCCATCACAGCCCTGCTGGCTCCCTGGCCACTCTGCCTGCAGTACAGAGCAGGAGCCCCGGGGAGGTGGTCCCACTCAGGTCAGAGCCAACCTCTGTGGCCAGGTCTGTTGGCCACCATCTTCCAAGGCTGGTGGTCACCACCCCATGTACAGCAGGAGACTGCTCCCAGGAACAAGTGAGGGGAGGTCCAACAATATTACTGTGTGACGGGCAAGCAGGGAAAGAACAGCCCCTGTGCCTCCCACATGGCCTTCAGCTGCCACACGGCTCTCTGAGCAGGTCCCATTCCTAGCAGTACCAGGCCGAGAGCGAGTGGCTCTTCCCTGCTCCAGCCATCCCCAGCTCTCCACTGAGCCCGCCCCTCTCCAGGTCCTCCTTCTCCTGGGTCCCATAGGCAGCCCCACCAGAGAACAACTCCCAGTACACTCTGGCCCGCAGCTACCACAGAGGGTGCCGAGTGAGGACATTCACTAGGGAGGCTGCTCACGGGTGGCATGAGGAGGCTAATTCCACACCCCTAAACACACAGATTCAAGTTCAGACTAGCCCCTGAAGCAGTTATTGCTGTGTTTAGGGCTGTACCCCCGAGCTGAGTGGATGGCAGGGCCTGGGCCAGCTCCATGAGAAGCTGCTTATTCCACTCTGAAATGAGCCGTCAGGGAGGGTGGCCAAGGGCGTCCTTTAGGGCACAGGGCTTCTCTGATGCTATGCTCTGGGTGTCTTAGGTGTTTCAGCTTCACACTTTCCTCCTGAAAGGATACATGTGCTGGCAAAAATGAGAGAGAACAGTAATAAAGGGCACTTGGCAGTTGGAAACATCCCCCATGTACATTGAGCCAAACCAGCAGCGGAAGGGAGGCATGTTTGCTTAAGTGCACTGCCGAACAAGTCTACCCTGGTTTCATTAAAATCTTTCTTGATAGTACCAACAAAAAAACAAAAACACCCCCCTCCAAATCCCCTAAAAAAATCTTGACAACCAAATTAATGACCTTTTCAACAGTTTGGATTGGCAATATGATTGGGACTTGTCATGGACTTCTTGGAACTTGATCAGGGCTTAATCCCTCCTGCAGAGGGGTGCTAAGGTAGACGCTTTCTCCAGAGGGATTTCAACAAGCAATGAACAACCCTACTTTCAGGAGTCCCATTCTTAGTTGTGAGGCCTGCAACTGACGTCACGTGACAGATCTAGAAAAGGCAACCTCAAAGAAAAGCCGACATGGGCATTCGTAGAAGCCTTGCATATTTGTCTTGAGATGTGTGTGCGTGTGAATATGAATTACAGGTGTGTGGGTATGGACAAGTGTGAATACTTATGCAGGAGCAGAGTCATTCTGCTCAGAAACTCATGCTCCTCTGGCACACACAGGCATCTGCTGAACACTGACTATTGAGGTCACATCGTGAACAAGAGGTGGCCAGTTAAACTCTGTGCTGAGCCAGCAATATGAATTCTACAGGGAATGACTCCAAATTTTACATTCACAGTGTTACTTCTTACAAATGTAAACAAATAGCCAGGAACATCCGGCCTACGACACTCCTCTCTCAGAGCTGCTGTGATAACCTGGGTTGGGGCAGCAACAAGTCCTGAGGACTTTTCCACCATCCACAAACATTCTAGCAGGCTTTCGATGAAAAAGGTGGGATGAGAAATGGGAGTCCCAAACCAGTGAGAGAAAATGGGGACTTTCTCCTCATTACAATTCAGTAGCTTCCCTTATGGTCCTCCTTGAAACTGGGATCTACTTCTACCCTTCTGCAGTCCCCAACACTAGGGTGAGCTGGTCCTGGTTGGGGAAGGCCTCTGCTGGAGGCTGGCAGAGGCTTCTCCGAGGAAGGGCCCACAGGCTCCCCTAGACTGCTCGACAGCAGACAGCCTTGCATCCTGGCTGCCTTCTAACCGCTGTGGCAAGAGAGGGACAGACGGACACTCAGGGTTGTCAAAGCAGCACCTACATAGACTTTGGAAAACAGCTCCCAAATTATCTCCATTTAGCACATTAAATGCCCCAAACATCAAGGGCCACAACTGAACCAACCTGCATGACAGTCACCAACCCACTTGGGGCTACCTCTAGAGTCTGGGAAAGTAGAACCCCAGCCCTGTCTCAGGCCAGTGGTGAGTGAGCAGGACTCCCTGATCCAGCTCCCACGTCAAGGGCCACCTGCTGTCCAGGTCTCACTTCCATTTTAGTGACTTGACTACTTTGGGCGTGGAAACAGGACTGGTCCAGGAAGTGGCTCTGCTGGGCCATAGTGCTGATGCCAGGCTGAGCTGACCAGTCCTCCCTCCCCATGCCATTCTGTCCTCAGAATGGGCACAGAGCTACACTCTCCTGACCAGGCAGCAGCCTGGGTTTGGTGTGGGCTGGAAAGGGGCAGGGGCTACTGGGCTCTGGCACTAACAGTGGCCAAAACACCAAGCTTTGCTCTTGACTGAGAGTGGCTGGATAAAATGCAATTTAGTGGCCCCTGGGGCTGCTGAGGCCAGGCATATCACTCCCAAACCAGCTAGCCAGCTCCTGGGGCAGACCCGCCATTATCTTTGGGCACAACAGAGGCTGCTCATAGCTGTGTGATAGGGAAGCCCCATCCTTACTAGTGGGTGGAGAATGTGGATAGTTTGTACCTGAGGAGGAGGTTGCAGGGGGCCATGACTCTAAACATGAGGTGGTGGTGGGCACCCTCATTCCTCCCTCATGGGGGCCCTTGGGAAGACCCTGCTATAGTCACCTGAACACCAACACCTCTCTACCCTCCAGGTACACGTGAATGCATAAAACAGGAACATGTGCTGCAGGAACTTCTATGCAGAGGGCTGTGTGAGTGGCTGTGGGAGGGGTCATGGCCAGAGGGGCCCTGTCCACTTCCACAGACGCTATGGCATGCAGCACGGGGCTTGCAAGTCACATACTTTACACGGGCATAGAAAGAATTACATTAAAATTAATCTCTTTACTGATATAGTTAAATTTTAAATCCTGAGAAGAAAACAGAGATAGACAGAATGGGGCTGGGTGTGTGGTGCTCCTGGCCACTGGCCCAGCATGGACTGCAGCTTCCATGCACCCAGACACCAGGTGTGGCCCACACCCCCTGCCGCGGAGATGCATGGCAATGCTCCCCACGCCTGCCGATGGAGCCTTCTGCCTGCAGGATGGCAGAGCGGATCACAGGCAGCCTGTAGGAGGACTTTTGTCCCACAGACAAAGTCAGTTGCAACGTGGTTTCAACCAAAAGGTGAGCATTAGAAAAGGCCAGCACCTGGCACACGGGCACTGCTGCCACCGCAGCCTGGGGCTGGTAGCCAGTGGCTCCTGCTCTCTCAGAGGCCTCAGGCTCAGTCCCTTGCCCAGCTACCTCATCGCCAAGGGCAGTTCTGCCACAAGACAAAGACTCGCGCACTGCCTGGCCACCTGTGGCATGAGCAGAAGCCTGTGTTGACCAAGCCAGCCCAGTGGAGGCAGGGCACTTGGCACAGGCTCCTGGAGGCTTCAGCACCAGGCACCTCTACCTCACAGCCTCTCCAGCCATGGCGCTTAGCAGGTGGTGACTTTGTGGACGTTTTGCAAACAAGTCAGCAGCCGGTGGTATGGGGTTCCTGGAGCTGCGACCACCTCAAACACAGACTGGAAGGCCCTGCGGTCGAGCTCCTCTTCTATCTGGTGTTTGTAAAAGTCTGTGGCAACCAGGCAGAAAAGGTTCACATCCACCTGCTCCAGCTTGCCCATCCTGCTGATTACGTGTGGAAGGCTGGTTAGGGAGTTAAGGCAGAAGGCCAGAAAGCAAGAAGAAAACTGCCTCCATTCCTGGCCAGGAGTTCCTCTCCTGACACAACAGACAAGTGGGCCCAGGGAGGCTCAAGAGCCTCCATACAGCCCTGGCAGCTCTCTTCCAACCTTGCCCATGGATGCCTGCTGGAAGCTGGCAGGCAGAGTTGGCTGAGGACATGGGAGCCCATGGACGGGGTGCTCGCTTGGCAGCACTTACCCAGCCTGGTTCCCACGTGGCGCTGGCCGGCCTTGTGCTAGCCCTGTGAGCCTGCTCCAGCAGCCAGGGCAGAGCTGTAGCCCTGCCTGCCCAGACCCTGCCCGGCACACTGGGTGAGGCTGTGCTGTCAGCACCAGGACAACTATGCTGCTGGGAGGCTCTGTGGTATGCTTGGGGAGGTTGCCAAAAGGGGAAGTCCTGGCAGCCAGCATTTTGGGGGTGGGAACTAGATCTTTACTTAAGGCTTTCCCCAGGAGGGTGACTGAGGCACAATGACAAAGCTAATGAGAAGCAGTGCCAGGCAAAACCCGCTGCTGGTTGCAGGAGTGGGCAGGGCATCTGCAAATGAATGGCTGGACATTCATTTTCTGTGTCCCTGTCAACATTTTGCTCTCCTAGGTCTGAGATCTATGTCACTGGGACATCTATGTGACCTAACCTGCAAAGGTTAGGTTTCAAAAACTTCAATCAAAATGTGAGCCTACATATAACAGAAGTATGTGCAAGGGCTAATAGTAAGCAGGGCCCGGCCAGTGCCAGGAAACCAGGGAGGATACATTGCTGCGACCCAGGGGCTGGTGGTCGCACTGACAAAGAAGCAGGAGAGACTCCATGTGGCCATGGCGACCGGGGTCCTCTGTGTGAAGTTGGAGAGGGACAGCATGACCCAGTCGCGAACCATGGATGACTGTCCGGTGCTGTGCAGTGTCTGAAACACCTGAGAAGAAGCCAGTGCCCAGTCAGGGCTGGAGGGAGGTGGCAGGCTGCACTCTTCCTCCTGGGGAGGCTGGAGATCGGCCCCGTGGGCTTCCCTCTCTACCCACCCCACATGCAGACAACCTCACCTTGGACACCACAGTGGCCATGAACTGTGGGTAAGGCTGCTGGTTGGATAGAAACTCTCCGATGACCTTGTTCATGACGTCCTGGGCTGGGAAGAAGTCAGCTAGAAACTGAGGCAGGATCCTGGCCACCACTCTGGCTTCACAGGGAGACCCCTTCCTGACCCTAGGAGAAGGAGACATGGGTAGAGCCTCAGCCTGGCTCTTCCAGTCCCCCCAGCCCTAACCCAGGAGGGTTGAGCCAGGGCTGGAAGTACCCCTGACCTTGACAGACTGTCCAAGTGGGCTAACTAGAGTATAAGTATACATTTGGAAAATAAAAAGGCAAAGCCCTGGCTCCTCCTCTGTCCACCTCGCTGGTTGGCACAGGCTCAAGGCTTTCCATGCTGTGTGGGACTGACAATCAAAAGAGGGCTTGAAAATCAGGCAAAGGAATAAACAATGGTTTGGGTGGGGACATTATGGGCAGTCCCTGAGTTACAAACATCCAACTGATGTACCATTCGCACTTTTAAATGGAGGTTATCATGGGTAACAGGTAAATGTATCTGTTCCAACTTACATACAAATTCAATTTAAGAACAAATCTACAGAACCTAGCTTGTTCATAACCTAGGGACTACCTGTATACAAGATTTTTAAAGGTCATAACAAAAAACCTTATCATGTTTTTAGTCTTTTCCACATCGAAATGCTCCACAAACTTCACCGTAACATGTTCTAACATCCTGTGGCCCTCTGCTTTACCAGAACGCTCTTCTCAAATGTGGACCCCATGTGTGCTGGCACTGATCCTGCTCCCAGTAAACCCTGGTACGTGTCCCTTGAGCAGTGCTCTTTTCCATGCTAAAAGACAGCTGTCCCATTACCACACTGCGGGTGCACGCGTGACAGCTCTGTATACCTGAGTGGCACCATGCCCCCAGAAACAAGCTGGCTCCCCGGCAAGTGTGTCTGGCTCTACCTGCCCCTAGGTGACCCCCAGGCTGGGTGTGCTGTAGCACAGGAAGACACCTTCAGCTGCGCACGCTGGAGCACAGATTCCCTTAGCACTAGACCTTAAGCCCAGGATGGCAGGGTCATGGGAGTGGAGCCTCCATGTGCCCTACCACCCGAGCACCCAGCTGCGGTGGTGCTCAGTGAATACATATGAACTGAAGAACGACAGAGGCTCATTTTAAAATTCTCCATGGAAACAGATCAGCCTTGCTGCTCAGCTGTTCAGAACACCTCATCTGGCCAAACACCAACGCAGGCATGCTCTTGGGAAAGGCCAAATTGCTTCCTATTGGCTGACCTGACTAGAAATCACAGGCCAGTGGTGCAAGAAAGCCACAGATTGTCATGTTGCTCAGCCTGAGAGCTAAACACAGGGCCCTGTCGTTGAGAAAAAGCCCACAGAGCCCCTAACCAATTTTCCAGAACAGGCAAGCAAAAGTCAACTCTGAACAAAAATGCATACAAGGTAAGGAGGCTGGGAGGCTAAGCTGCCAACTACGCGGTCTCTCAAAGATGCATCTGTACGTTTTACCCTTTACTCTTCTTGATGCTGTTCCCAACACTGCTCACAGATGCCGTGTGTTCCCTCCCAAGGTCCTTGAAGGAGAGAGCAGATCCCTGCATAGACTGCAGTCTCCTTTCCTACAGAAGGCCCTTCATCTGGCCCTCTTAAAGCTGAATCATTCCTGCACCTGCGACAAACTGCCCAAGTACTGGGCACTGTCCCTGTAGCCTTCAGGAGAGATGGGCAGGCACTGGGACAGCCTTAGAGTTGTTGAGCAAAGACCCATGCAGGCTGCTCTTCCGACCCAAGTTTCAGGACAGTTCCTGACTACAGGGGTGGGCTTCGCATCTTACCTATCAAAAAGGACAGACACTCGCTCCATAGCCACAATCACCGACTCGCTGTCTGGGGCTGTAGGGTTAGGGTCTGAGGTTCTACCCGGACTGATTTTTTCCTTTCCTGAAACAGAAGTGTGTGGCGTGAATGTCACATAATTGCCCCAACAGGCCCTGCAGACAGTGCCATGATCCTTAGAACTGTCCAAAAGCAGGTGATGTGGTCTAACTTGCCCAGGACCCAGCCCAGCTCCCCAGTGCTCACCAACATGGGACAAGTGGCCAGAGGCACAGCTCTGACACCCCCCGCACAGTGACATGACTCTGGACAGGCACCTCTGACCTAGCTCTTACATCTCTCTCGCAGGGTGACAGCACTGGTAAAACGCAACACCACAAGGCTAAATCAGAGGGGACATGGTTCTATGTCCCTCAAGAAAGTGTGCTCCTGTCTCCCTAGGGCAGGAGAAGGGCATCACAGACCATCTTGTCTGCTCACCTGTGTACATGCAGGTGAGCATCAGGCCCAGGGCCGCCATGGCCCGGTGTGGGCTATGCACGTTCACTCTGTCCACGCTCAGCTTGGCCAGGGACTCTGCGTCCAGCCGTGAGAGCTGCTCAGAGAGTAGGAGGCGCTCCAGGCCCCTGAGGGCGCAGTGGTAGATGACGGAGGGGGTACACTCCTCGCTTCCAGACAACATTGCCCCACACATCTGGACAAGAAGAAAGGCCTCCAAGTCTCACTCACTAACACCTTTCCCCCAGACCAAAACTGACCTACCGGCATAATCACACAGGGAAGAAGACACAGAAGCCTACTTCTGTGACCAGAAGAAGACCGACCAGGGCCCACTCACCTGTATTATTGATGCTGAAAATTCTGGCCCCACATCCAGAGGGTAGTTCTCAACCAAATAGAAGGCAGTGGCACACATCACCAGCACATGCTGCTGACTGTGACTGTTCACACAGCTGGAAATGGGGACAACAGCCTAGATTAGCCACATCCGGCAGCCGCTTCCATCCACAGTGGAGACTGGGGCTAGCATGCCTGGACCCCTTGGGAGGTCAGAGCTGGGTCTCGCCCCACCTTCATGGCTCTTCCAGGCCTATGAGACCTGGCCTGAAGCTTCAGTCTCTACTTGACCCTGACCGCCTCCAGACTAGCCACTATACCTGCTGTGCCCCTTGGAGAGGCTGTGCCCTCCACTCCCTCATGTCTTTGTGACACTGCATACCTCACTGACTTGGGTGAGCCCCTCAGCCCCTGCCTTCCCCACGGCAGCCACAGGTATCTGTGACCTGGCTAACCTGTGATGGAACAAACACCATGGATGAAAGAGCCACAGAAACCCCTTCACCTATATGACACCTACATCAGCCCCTCTGCCCCTGGCCTGGGGCCAGCTCCACTTGCCCTTTCTACCCAGACACCAAATGCAATTCCTGCCCTAGCCCCCCAGTGTGTCAGCACAGCCAGGTCTTGGCTTGTTCTGACACCCACCCTAGGGCTTCCCATTGTTGCTCCAAGCCTCTGCAACAGGGAAATTGCAGTCCCACTCAGAGTAGAAGTGGGACTAGCACATCATAGAAGCCCTGTGCTTGCAAGTCAGTGTGGTTAGCCTGTCTTGTTTTCTAGGGAATTCAGCCACCAGTTGTGCTCTACCAAGGCCATATCTGTGCAGACTTACACATTTAGCTGCTTTTAGCTAAGGTGAGCCTCCAGAAGGCTCTGTTTCTGCATCTCACTGACCTCCACCATGGCCCCATGAGAAAGGTGCCTATCTGGGTTCCCACTGACACCCCCTTGTTGTGCCTGGACTAGGGCCTGGAATGCATGTTGAGGGGTGTGACATTCTTCTCTTCCCCACTCTCTACTACAAGCCGCCTGGCCAGGCCCTCACTCACTGGGCTGCTCCCTTGAGGTTGGAGAGGAGATAGTCACTGACGACTGGGATCAGCTGCTTTGCCGTGTCATCCAGCAGGTCGCACTCCAGCACGTAGAGGACACCATGCAGGGCTCCGATCCTGCTGGGCAGGTGGCTGCTCCTGAGTGTGCTTTCTAGCAGGCGGCTGACCGGCTCTGCCACAGCCTTGTCCTGGGCATGTGCACACAGACAAAGGCTGCGTGATGAAGACAGCATGTCCCAGTGGCTCACCTCCCATGCAGCCCAGAAGGCAGACTCATGTCCAGGAGGAAGGCCCATGTGCAGAGGAGACGTGTGGCAGGCTCACACTGTGCTGAGGGGGCCTGCGTGCCAGGCCAGCCCACGGCTGTGGTGACCTGTAGTGTGGGGAGGGCTCTTGCCCCCTGGCTGCCTGTGTGGGCAGCAGGTTATAGGAGCCCCTGAGTGTCTGGAGTTTTAGCATGTGCCAGGCAGAAGGTACCCATGCTACCCTGGTGCTGAGTCTCTAATGGCCTTCCCTAGGATAGCACTTCCCTGGAAGAGGACTCCAGAAGCTGGAGCCTGGTTTCCTCTGGACTTGTCCCAGTGCCTCTCCCTTTGATGACTGTCCTTTGTGCACTTTCACTGTGCTAAGGCTGAGGTGGGCGTCAGACTACGCTGTCTTGGACCATGATGGCACAATCTCAGTACTTTAAACACCACAGGCTTAATTATAGAACCACACACTTCACCCCACGCTCGTCACTTAAGTTCACTCCTTAACAGTGAAGAGAATACCTTCAGAGAAAATAGCCCTCATCCTCCTTCAACCTAAGACCACCGGGACATGGAATCACAATCTGGAAGTGGCCTCTTGCTTTTGTGGAGCAAGGCGCTCAGCTTGCAGAGGCCCTTCCGTAGGGCAAATGTCCAGGCTCCTGAAGCTACAGCCACAAGAGAACTGCTCACCCTTCTTTTCCATCCCCACTTCCCCTGGTGCTGCCCCACCCACGCCCACAGGGCTGTGGGGATGGCTCCAAACTGAGCCGCCAGGTCTCACTTCCGAAAGCACAACCAGGATGCTCTGTGGAAAGGATGAAGATTTCACAAAAGTAGGCAAATCTCTCAAAAGAAACTCACATGCTTTGGAATGATAGCATCTGCATCAATGCAGTTTTCTTCACAGAAAATGTCATCTTCGAGGAAAAACACTGATGTGCACAGAATGGGGAATCAGTGTCCATGTACCATCCTGCCTTCAGGTCTAAGCTTAATCATTCTCACTCATTTGATTTATTGACAGCACAACTTCTGCCTAGGGGCATCTGGGCCTGAGCACAAAAACACAATTCCTCCCCACAGAGAAAAAAGGACCCCTTACGAGAGAGCTGCTTTGACATTGCCTGGCAGTACCCAGAGGGTGTTCTTTTTGAAGAAATGTGTTCACACAGGAAAGCCAAGGCACTCATTGTTTCTACTCCCTGGACAGCTTCTAAATCACCAGCATGGCACCAGGCTAAAGGCCACCCACGAGGGGCAGTAGTACCTACTCTAGCACTCTGGATCGGTGAGGACAGATGCTACAGGGAAGCAGTCAGGAAGAGGAGAATCAGACTTGATCATAGGCCTGGGCTTATCCCACCTCTGCCACACCGACGTGACTGGACGACAGTGGGCAGCCCTCTACATCAGCCTCCCCTGGCTGCCCTGTCAGTCTGTGGACAGAGTCAGCAGGATGCGGGGAGAGAACAAGCAAATGCCAGTGCTGCAGCAGCAGGGCACACGTCATCACTATCACAGCAGCGTGGCTGTTCCTGATGATGGCACTAGTTGTGAAACAGGGTGACAGGCAAAGTGGACACCACTGTTATCACCCTCACCAGTAACTCTAGATGCCTGGTGTATGGCAGTCTGGAGCATGTTGTATAAGAATGCTCCTACTACTATCATAAAAATGAATCCCAGGGGCCATCTGAGTAAGAAACGTCACAATTACTGGATAATGCTACATGACAAAGAGAATCAATGCCAGTTCTGACAGTTTAGAGTCCTTTTTCTATAAAAGCAGTTCTGACGTCCTGTCGGGGCCTAGAGAGAACTATTTTCACTATATATCTGATGCATGTTTCAGTGTATGCCATGTAGGGACACAGGACACCGTGCTGTATATAAGGGACACGGGCACTGTGCAGCACGCTGATTCCAATAAACTAGAAGGAATGGAGTTTTCTTCACAGAAAATGTCATCTTCGAGGAAAAACAATGATGTGCACAGAATGGGGAATCAGTGTCCATGTACCATCCTGCCTTCAGGTCTAAGCCTGAGGATAAGGAGGAATTCAAAAGACTCTTGCGATGGTCTGAGTGTTGTATCCCCTAAATTCATGACACCTAATCCCCAATAAGATGGTATTAGTAGTAATTAGGTCAAGAGGGTGAAGCCCTCATGAATATGATCAGACCCTTATAAAAGAAGCCCGAGGGAGCTCATACACCCCTGGCGCCATGTGAGGACACAGCAAGAAGGTACCACTGATCAGGTTGAGAGCGGTCCTGACCAGACATGGAATCCGCTGGTGCACTACTCTACTTTAGCCTCCAGAACTGTGAGAAATTAATTTTTGGCGTTTATCAGAAATTTATCCATCTCAGGCAGCTTGTTATAGCAGCCCAGACCCACTAATAAAGCCCTCATGCTAAGAATAGACTATGTGTGCAGACTCTGGGAGCAGAGATGCAGGGCCACTGTGACAAAATGGTTCCCAGGAGGGAGGCCGTGTAACTGAGAAACACAGGGGGCCATGGGGGGCAGAAGAATGAGCCATGTCTGCACATCTATGGAGCCCCAGCACTGTCACACACCCGTGGTCCTATGGGGACAGACTACTATCATGATATAACAAACCAACAGGTACAATATATGGCCTATGGAGTGGCACTGATAGTAAATGAACCCTCTCCAGCTGACCATGCTGTGGCTCATGTGTGCTTTGGGAAGGACATGGTTGTGTCCAGCATTTTTCACCAACACCAGGTTCCAAGGTACAGTGGGCCCAGACTGGGTGGGCACAGGCAGCCTCCACGCCAGCCATCACTTACCATCCCAAGGACAGCAGCTGCCTTACAGGTGGCTGGCACCAAATACTGAATGAGAATCTCATCCTCTGAAGGGTGTACCCGCCGCAGCTCTGTCAGCGTTGAATACATCATCTCAAACTGATTGCGTTCGGTGAACAAGTCTGAGACCACTAGAAGCTAGAGACACAAAACATTAGGATAGGAAGGGGAGGATTATGCTATCGGAGCTGGGAACAAGGCATGTTCTAATACTCAGGCGGTAACAGCATAGGGTAATTCACAGGAGCCCTGACTGGGAAATCAATAAGAACCTGGCACCTAAATTAAAGGAAAACCATGAAACATGATGAAGGAAAAGCACTCACTGAGTATCTTGTTAAAAACAAACACCCCACAGATGAGGTGCAAACTGGGGTCTCAGCTCCCACCTTCCTGGGGATACTCAGCCATACCAGGCACCATAGGAAAGAGCTGCATTTATTTATTTGTTATATATATTTTTGAGACAGAATCTCACTTTGTTACCCTTGGTAGAGTGCCATGGTGTCACAGAACACAGCAACCTCAAACTCTTGGGCTTAAGTGATTCTCTTGCCTCAGCCTCCCAAGTAGGTAGGACTATAGGCACTCACCACAACGCCCCGCTATTTTTTGGTTGTAGTTGTCATTGTTATTTGGCTGGCCTGGGCTAGATTCGAACCTGCCAGCTCTGGTGTATGTGGCTGGCACCTGAGCTGCTGGAGCTACAGGCGCTGAGCCCTACTTATTTATTTTTTCTCTCTCTTTTTTTTTTTTTTGAGACAGAGCCTCAAGTTGTCGCCCTGGGTAGAATGCTGTGACATCACAGCTCACAGCAAACTCCAACTCCTGGGTTCAAGCAATTCTCTTGCCTCTGCCTCCCAAGTAGCTGGGACTTACCGGCACCCGCCACAATGCCCAGCCATTTTTTGGTTGTTGTTTAGCAGGCCCAGGCTGGATTTGAACCTGCCAACTCAGGTGCATGTGGCTGGCACTTTAGTTGCTTAAGCCATAGGTGCGGAGCCCCTACTCATTTATTTTCAAATACCAAGCCCTTCTACAGTGTATGGGGACAGGCCCTCAAAAGCCTGGGTAAGGGTTGCACAAAAAAGATGTGCAAATATGTAAAAATAAAGCTGTCCTCACCAGTCTTAAGAAAATCATCAAGTGGCTCAGTGCCTGTAGCCCAAGTGGCTAAGGTGCCAGCCACATACACCAATGCTGACAGGTTCTAATCCAGCCCAGGCCTGCCAAACAACAATGATAACAACAACCAAGAAGAAAAAAAAAAGCCAGGTATTGTGGCGGGTGCCTGTAGTTCTAGCTGCCTGGGAGGCTGAAGCAAGAGAATTGCTTAAGCCCAAGTTTCAGGTTGCTGTGAGCTGTGATGCCATAGCACTCTAACAAGGGCAACAGCTTGGGACTCTGTCTAAAACAACACCACCACCCACCTATGGAGCATATGACAAAGGTACAAGTCAAATCTGTGACGTGTAGAACACAGATGTTTGGCACAATAATCATTAGTAAATGAGGTGAAAGCTATGTTGATTGAGTTAATGTAACCACAGCAGATTGTATAAAAAAAAAATCAGCACATTGTACCCCACATATGTATGAATGTATTCATGATCTATGTGTATTTGACTTAATAAAATAAAAAAATAAAAAATAAAACAACAACAAAAATTAATCATTATTTTCAAACGGATTAGTAAGCAACCATTTTTAAAACGTTATTTTTATTTCTAATCCTATGCTCCTGATAGGTAACAACCCATAGAAACGATGCCTCTGGGGTCCTCACTAAGTGAAGAGTGGCAGGACCTGGCCAACAGTCTGGAATGGCTGCTTCTCAGAAGTGGGGCCTACTTCTCCAGGTGTGGTGGCTCACACCTATAACCCTAGCACTCTGGGAGCCTGTGGCAGGAGGATCACTTGAGGTCAGGAACTCAGTTTCAGCCTGAGCAAGAGTGAGACCCTGTCTCCATCAAAAAACAGAAAAAACTGGCCATCATGATGGCATGTACCTGTATTCCAGTTACCCAGGTGGTAGGAGGATAGCTAGCGCCCGAGAGTTCAAGGATGCAGGGAGCTATGATCACTCCACTGCACTTCAGTGTGGGTACAGAGCAAGACCTTATCTCAAACAAACAAACAAACAAAAACACCAAAAAACCCCAGGTGGGGCCTAAGGCTGGAGACTATGTGCTGCAGGCCCTAGAGGACAGAAGAGGATGGGGTCTTCAGAGCTGGCAGCTACGCAGCACACCCACAATACCATAATCTGCCCTGGACTGGAAGCAGAAGAAACTGTGCCTTTGCCAATTTGGAAAATTCTCATTTATTATCTGGTGTCCGTGGCTTGTAAGAACTGCTCTTACATAAGTCCCAAGAGACCACCAGCTATGTGTGTGGGTGTGGGGCACATAGGAGCACATCTGCGCGTGAGGGAGGATGGACGGAGGTGGCGGGGGTGGGGGTGTGGCAAGCCTACCGATCGAACCACTTCACTGATCAGGATGACGGGGGTCCTTCTGGCTGAGCTTGATGGTAGGATCCAGCGACTGTACAGCTCAAGCAGGAACTGGGAGCAGGAGTGGATGTCAACGCCAGCCCTGTGCTTCCTGCAAACATGTGAGAAAGGAGAGATGAAGGGCATGTTTTAAATAGCGCCTGGCAAACTACACGACTAAGAGCCCAAAGGGAAACCTGGAGTTGACTGGAGATGTGGGTGGTGATGATGGTGCCGGGACATCAGCCTCCTCCTCCTCTTCCTCATCCCACTCCTCTTCCCTCAGGGGTGTGATGTTGTTCCCCAACCACACGGAGTGTATGGACACCTGCACAGGGACAGGATGCCGGGTCAGTGCTCCAGGTGAAGGTGGCAAGTACTTGTGGCAAGTGCAACCTGGGCCCCCTGGACTGAGCACATCTGTTGCCATTTGAACAGCACATCCCTCAGCATGGGGCTGTTCAGCCCCAGCAGGTTACGGGCAGAGGTGCCCACAGGGCAGGTGCGGCAGGGCCTGCATTGCTGCCAAACACTCCAGCCTCACAAAGTAGACAGAGGTGGTCAACCTGCAGGAGCAGCTGAGGAGGTGAACAGGCTCTAAGGGACACTCAGCTCCTGTGTGACATCTGAATGAAGTCCTGGTGAAACATGAAATCAGCACAAGAGTTCTTTTCAATTCTGGTCCCTAACTGGCAGTAGTGTAGTAAACCCCCTTTGCCTGAATCCTTGCTTTAAAAAGCCCCTAACGGGGCTAGGTGCAGTGGCTCAGGCCTGTAATCCCAGCACTCTGGGAGGCCAGGGCGAGTGGATTGTCTGAGCTCATAGGTTAGAGACCAGTCTGAGCCAGAGTGAACCTCATCTCTAAAAATAGCTGGGCGTTGTGGCGAGCGCCTGTCGTCTCAGTACTTGGGAGACTGAGGCAAGAGAATCACTTGAGCCAAGAGTTTGAGGTTACTGTGAGCTATGATCTCACTCTACTGAGGGTGACAAAGACAGATTCTGTCTCAAAAAATAAAGAAATAAAGAAAATACAATACAATAAAAAAAAAAATAAAAATGTTAAAAAAAGTTTAAATTTTTTAAAAAAGTAAAAAGACCCCAATGGTTGGGTGGTGGCTCATGCCTATAAATCCTAGCATTCTGGGAGGCTGGGGCAGGAGGACTACTTGAGCTCAGGAGCTTAAGAGGTTGCAATCAGCTGGGATGATACCACTGCACCCTACCTGGAGTGACAGAAACTGTGTCTCAAAATAAAAAATAATATAAAAAAAAAAAATAACCCGAGGTGGCGCCTGTGGCTCAAGGAGTAGGGTGCCAGCCAGCCCCATATACCAGGGGTGGCTGGCCCCAGCCAAAAACTGCAAAAAAAAAAAAAAGAAGAAGAAAAGAAAAAATAACCCTGGAATGCAAAACACAGCAGGAAGCCCTCAGAACTAACAAGTGTCTCTAAACATTGTCCAGTATCTTCTGAAACAAAACCAACCATGCACTGCTGACTTCTAAGCAAATAGGTGACACTGTGAGAGAAAGGCAGCAGGGAGCACGGCCAGCCCTCCTGGGAGCGCTCCTCACAGGCGCCACCGTGTGCTCCAACACCTCAAGTACAAATCAATGCAACCTGCCAGGAAGGGCCACGCGTCCATCTGCCACCGTGCCCCCCCCCCCCCCAGCCAGCATCATCTGATCCAATCTGTGGTCCATCAGAGCAGGGTCCATGTAGGGTCTATATCCACCCAGCGGACACTACCCCTTGTCCTTACCTTCATCTAGCTCATACCATTTCACTGTTTTTTAGATGTATCTCTATACATCTCTATACATACAGAGGGTGCCAGAAAAATCTATACACATTTTATAAAAGGAAAAAATTGGATTATAATACTCAATATATACCAGTAACAAGAGATGAATACAAGTCATGTTAAGCACTTCTTGTAATTGCAGCAGTCAAATGTGACCTGAGTATTACAAATTAATAGAGTTTTTTCCTTGCTTAAAATGTGTATACATTTTTTAAGCATCCTCCATGTATATGAAATATCTTAAGAAACCTTTTTGGAATAAAGAAAACAATAAAGAAAAATAAAACAATGAAAACAAAAGTAAAACTTCTACATTTAAGTTTTCTCCCAGATGTGTTAAATGGCCATCTGACAACTAAGGCAGAGGCCAGGACATGGGGCTGGTGAGACTGACCTGGCCGAGCTTGTAGCTCATGTTCCCCAGTTCCCGCTCAGGGTTGATCTGCAACAGCAGCTTGTCGTGGCTGATGAGTGCACCTGGGAAGGACAGCACTGTGAGCGCCACCCGCACAGGCCTGCCAACAAGGCAAGCCAAGGCCGTGCTGAGCCCTTGGGGCTCTGGGGATTCCGCATGTCACTGTATAACCCATGGAGTGGCAGGGCTCCACTGTATAACCCATGGAGTGGGCAAGTGGTACTGTCACTTTTTCTTTGCATTCCTCAGTTCCTGACTCTGAATGGGAACCAGTTGTAGGCTGAGTGGAAAAAGCTTAAGAGTCAGCATAGCAGATGAGGTGACAGTCCAAGAAGAAAAGCTCTCTATGAGGCCCAGACAACCATTTTGGAGGACGGTGCCTTTTGGAACCCTGCTTTAGAGCCCAGGTTGTCCAGGTCCACCTAGAAGGGGCAGGGTGTGAAGTGATGTCCCCATACCCTGTGTCCCAGGCCAAATGACCTCCTTACTTCCTTCTGCTGGCACCCCCAATTCTGGGCACTGGCCCCCAGCTGAATGTCCTGAGCTAATACTCTTCCAAGGGGCCTGTCTTCCCCCTCCCTGCAGCACCTACCCCAGGAGCTGTCTGCCTGTGTTCCCCAGAGCCCCCCCCCCCAACTTCTGCCTATGACAGGTGGTTTCTCATTGGTCCTACTATCCCCTAAGTTCTTTGAGGGCTGGGTCCATGGCCACCCAAGTTCATAGTGCTCAGTTTAAGCCAATGACCCCAATAAATGTTTGGGGACATGTAACACACTGCACTTCCACACAGCTCTTGCAAGTGAAGCATTCAGGTTCTTAAACTCCTAAAAATGAGGGACTCACAGAAACTGTTCTAAAATACTGTTTGCTTAACAAAAAATGTGTAAAAATAAACAAACAAAAGATTCTCTTCTTTTAACCCAGGATGACAAATCCCAGTGCCTGTCACAGGGCAGACACACTAGCTGGGAGGCCTGGGTAGAGTCCTGCATTTCACCAGCATGGGGCACGAGGTCCAGGGACAAGGGAGAGGTGTGAGGCATGGGAGCTGACCCAACGCACCCCAGTGCCACAGGCTGCCAGAGAGCATAGGCTTGTTCCTGCCTTGCAAGGCTTTTTATGAGAAGCTGGAGACTCAGACTGTTTAGACAAACTGCTCATTTTCTAATGTGAGTAACTAACTTAGCATTTAAACCTCCTACAGGCTCGGCGTCTGTGGTTCAAGCAGCTAAGGTGCCAGCTACAACCCTGAGGTGGTGGGTTCAAATCCAGCCTGGGCCTGCCAAACAACAATGACAGCTGCAACCAAAAAATAGCCAGGCATTGTGGCGGGCGCCTGTAGTCCCAGCTACTTGGAAGGTGGAGATAGGAGAATTGCTTAAGCCCAGGAGTTGGAGGTTGATATGAACTGTGATGTCATGGCCCTCTACCCAGGGCAATAGCTTGAGGCTCTGTCTCAAAAAAAAAAAAAAAAAAAAAAAAAA
>CAUYQV010117152.1:0-55359 GCA_963574575.1 Galagoides demidoff
CAACAATGATGGCTTCAACCAAAAAAAAAAAAAAATAGCCGGGCGTTGTGGCCGGTGCCTGTAGTCCCAGCTACTTGGGAGGCTGAGGCAGGAGACTCGCTTGAGCCCAGGAGTTGGAGGTTGCTGTGAGCTGTGATGCCACGGCACTCTACCCAGGGGGACAGCTTGAGGCTCTGTCTCAAAAAAAAGAAATGTCTTTCTAGAATGTCTTACAGTTGGAACTGGCAGTCTGAAGGCTTCTCCGATTGGCTCCTTTCACTCAGTAATATGCATCTAAAGTTCATGTGTCTTTTCATGGCTTGACAACTCATTTCTTTTTAGCACTGATATTTCATTGTCTGGATCTGTCACAGTTTATCCGTTCATCTCCTGGAGGACATCTTATTGGCTTCCGAATTTCAGCAGTTATGCATAAAGGTGCTGTAAACATCTGTGTGCAGGTTTTTAATTGGATGTGTTTTCGATTCCTTTCAGTAAAGACCTAGGAGAGCAATAGCTGGATTGCATGGTAAGAGTATGTTCAGTTTCGTAGGAAACAGCCAGACCAGCTTCCAGAACAGCTGTGCCATTTTGCATCCCACCAGCAAATGCACGAGGATTTGTGTTGCTCCACGTGTTTGCCAGCGTTTGGGGCTGTCAGTGTTCTGGATTATGGCCATTCAGATAGATGTGTACGGTGTGTTATTGTTGCTCTACTGTCCATCTCACTGATGGCAGGACGAGGGGTATCTGTTTATATGCTCATTTCACATCCGTGTGTCTTTGGTCTGTGGTCCATTTTGTAATTGGTTCTTTGTATATTTTGGATAAGACTGTCTTTATCAGATATGTCTTTTGCAAATGTGTTTCTCCCAGTCTGTGGCTTATTTCTTCATTCTCTTGACCAATATATTTTTAAAAAGAAATTCAAAAAGGTGGGTTTCCAGGCAAGTTCTATTCAGTATAGACACATGTTCCACTTTTAAACATAGATGAAAAAGTCTTAACTATTTCACTCAGCACACCAAATCTAGCAAAAATGTAAAAATAAATCCTAACAAATTTAGGTTTGGATTAGGAATGCACATTTTGTTTAACTTTCAAAATATCTGCTAATGTAATTCATCCTACTAAAAGAGTGAAGCAGACAATAAATAATTATCCTGGTAGCTGGAGAAAAATCAGCTGATATTATTGAACAGCCATCTGTGAATTAGAAGGAACCTCACCTAACTTGACATAGGGCCTCCACCAAAAATTAATTGAAAGCTGAAACATTAGAAATTTCTAAATGTGGAACAACATAAGGATGTCAGTTGTCATTACCTTCTAAAAATATCTAAGTTACCATATGAATTTAAATAGTTAAAGAAGTAAAATAAAATATTTAAGGTTAGAAAGGAATGAACTGAGTTATCATTAGTAGGCCATAGGTTTTTCCACAGAAAACCTCTAGAGACTATCTAGACGAAATATGTTGGATATAGAACAAGATTCATAAAAATATCAAATGTATTTCTGTGTTCTTGGAACAATTAGAAAAATATAATTTAAGAAGTTTTATTTCTGATATCTGCAGGTATTAAAAAGTATCAATAAATAAATCCAGTAAACTCCCACATAAATGTTGAGTTATACTAATGCCTGGGAAAACTCAATTACATAAAGATGCCAAATTTGCCAAAACTAAATTTGATGTGATTGGTGTGATTGCAAGTAAAGTCTGAACAGGAACTTTGTGGCATTGTACAAAGAGATCTTAAAATTGACAATGATGAGCAGACAACAGGTCAGGAAGAGCTAAGGCAATTTTAATGAAAAAGAACCAAGTTGGGGGACTTGTCCTGCCAAGTACTAACACTTTCATAATGCTGTAAGATCACGGTAATGCTGCCCCGTGTCAGGGACAGACATGTGACTCAGGAATAAACTAGGGGGTTCTTGATATGTGCTGTCATAACTTAGGCTGTGTTATTTCTGACATTGTTATAATCTATCCAAATGCTGTTGCCAATTACTTTGTTATATCTGTATTATATCTAATTTAACATGTAAATTAGTGGATAAAGAAAAGATTCCTGAATGGATTCTTTTTTTTTTTTTTTCCTGAATGGATTCTTGATGGATTTTTCCAGAAGCCTGTTGATGCCCCCAGACTGTTCTCTTGAAAGGTAGAAATGACCAGAAAAATTTGTTTCTGCTCAAGACGTTTTGGTCAGGGACTGTGACAGGCCACATTGCTGGTTGCAGACCCTTAACATTTTAGATTAAAGTACAGAGTGAAATCAAAATATTTATGGGAGGACATCTCCATCTCCCTCTTTTTCTTTTAACATAGTTCATCTTTTCCAAACCTGTTTTTCCCCTATAATCTGGAGATAATTACCATCAGTAGTGCCTTAACCTTGTGTCTTCACTTGCAATGGGCAGATTTTTATTTCTCTTAGGAGATTTAAAATAAATGTCATCTTAGGTCCATGCTCTCCTGAGAGTGATGCTTCCTCCTTCCTTACGGTTTTAGATAATTTCATTTTCATCTCTTCAGCTCTTCCTTCTCTTAGTCTTCCAAGAATAATGAGAGCTCAGGAGGATTTCACACGAAATTTTATTTATTAGGGTCACCCTAAGCCCACACATGGCATCCTCTTTGCAGAAGCACAATATATGTGGATTTCTAGTTTTCTTTTTGTTAACGATTCATCTTATCTGGATGCAGAGTCTCACTCTCGTGAGCACATGCCCCCGTGTGGGTTAGTCTTGTGGGGCTTCTGTGATGGCTGGGCCTCCTTGGTTTCTCCCTAAGGATGCTGACAGCCAGGCTCCGGGGCAGGGTTATTCTCACCTACCTGGCTTAGGGTTGAGCCCCTCCATGCTGAGGCCAGAATACTGAGGATGAGACAAGAGGGCTTTTGTTCCAGGGCCAGCAGCCCTTTGTAGGGACAGATCCAGGTACTGCAAGGGACCCTGGGTGATTCAGAGGAGAGAGGAGTCTAAGCCCAGGGTCCTCCTGTGTGTGCTTCACAGGCTGTCTGTCCCTGTTCATGCTGCCACTGATGTCTTAGCAGGTAATCCCATGAGGATTGGACCCCTGAGCCCTGCTTGGTGTGACCCCAAGCCCTCTTCCTAGCCTCTCTGCTAGGGAGGACAACATCTCACTCATCCCATGGTCCAGGCCCATCAGACCTTCCTGAAACCTTTCCCATTCTGGTTTTTCTCTAGATGTGTGACCTGACTGTGCCTTCTGCCAGGGGTGCGTGTCCACATTCATTTCCACCTGCAGGAGCTCTGCCCCTGTTTAGAGCCTGTCCAGATGCTTCTCCTCATGACCATCCCTCCAGGACATGGAATTCATATCCTGAATATTTTAGTTCAATTTCCCTCAGTCTTCCCCTTTGCAGTGGGGAAAAAAAAAAAAAAGAAAAATAGAAAGGCGTGAGCTCACCACATCCCTGTCTGTGGGGGGACAAAGGCAGCATCTGCAGGATATTACGGCTTTGGGGTAGCAGCCTTAAGAACTCTGTGGATGTACTGTGCCTTCCACTAGTCAATAAAACATATATATTTGACCATTTTCAAATTGTTCAATACAAAAAATAATTCAAATATACACAAACACAGATTGAGATGTGAAATGAATCCCCCTGGCCTCATCCCCCTTTCTGCAGTTGCGGGCATCTGGCTTCTTGGAGGCTGCATTAACCATGGCCTGTGGCCGCTGTTGGGTGGCATCTGTCAGGCAACCTGTGTGCACGGGGCCAGTCCACGTGGTAATTTGTGCTGGTGTGGTGGTCATCGAGGTCCTTGCAGTGGTTTTGGCCACTTGTGTTCCAGAGGTGCTTCATTTCCTGCCTTGGAGACCTGTTTTCAAACTCAGTTATTAGCAGGAGGGCCCTTTTTCAAACACATCTTATCCCCAGTCTTAATACCGGTTATGAGTACAAATCTATTGAAGAGTCTACTTTTATATTATTCAACTTATAAAATGAATGTGCCTATGTGAAAAACCATTAAGATTTGGGTTTTGATAGCAATTACCGTGTTACAATTCCATGTATCCCCATATTCTGTTTAGATGAACGATATTCAGAAATCACTAAGTCACACAGGTAAACCGTTGCTAATGGCAACGGTTTTTAATCTTGTTTCTTACCCATTTGCCTTGTGATCTCAAGAGTCTCTTCAATTAAATTGATCCAAATGTTTGAGGGAAAATCTTATAGGAACTGGAGTTTTAGTGTTTTTGAATTTTTTTCCAGAGTTGAATCATGGATCTAACAGATGCTCACAGTCTTTATAGAAATATAAAAATAAGACAGGAAGAAACCCGAGCTTAAAATAAGCAATACTCTGTACCCTGAACTGTGCATCATCCTGTGCTTTGCGATGCTGCCACTGAGAATGCCCCTGGGGAGAACATGCGCCCTGTCGGGGACAGGTTCCCCACGGTCTGATTTTAGGCACAAACTTGAATTTCTTAAAAGAGCAACACGCAGCCGAAGTCCCAATTGGTGACTCTTTTTACAAGGGAATCAAATGCGTACACATTCTTGGCCAGAGACTTTTTAGTTTAACTTCTACCCCAAAGCGTGTTAAATGGGCCATATAAATGTATATGTTGGTAGTCTTGGAAGAGTTAAAATTTTAACAGTAATTTGATGTGTGTGTTGACTTTCATTACTACTTTCAAAATCCAGGGAAAAGAAAAGAAATGATCAGAATGAAACATGAGCAGAAACCTTATGGCACCCCCACAGAATCTCAGGGCTCCAGGGAACCCGGCTTGAAAATCATGCCACTACCCAGAGTGAGTCTGTGAAAGCCACAGTTTCAGCTGTTTGGGGCCTAGTCACCGTTTATAAAGTGATTCATTCATACAGTCGGATAGACTGCAGTCAAGCACAGACTACTTGCTCTTGGTCCTGCCTCCTTCTCTCTCCCTCCCTGTGTGTGTTTGGAAGTGAGGGGTGAATGTGTTCTTTTTCATCTCAAAGGCCTGTCTTTTTATAACAGTTTGACAACTTAGCCTTCCTCCCTTCCTTCCTTCTTTCAACTTCAGCATATTTTTGTTTGTTTCATATTCAAATCATGACTTCCTTGTACAGTTTGTTTCATGGAGTTTTTGGTTGCCTTCTTTTTTTTAGGCAGAGGGTCTCGCTCTGCCACCCACACTGGAGTGGCATCATTATAGCTCACTTGAGCCTTCAGCTCCCAGGCTCAAGCAGTTCTCCTGCCTCAGCCTCCTGAGTAGATGGGACTACAGGCACTGGCCACCACACTAGAGCTAAATTTTTTTTTTTGAGACAGAGTCTCACCACTCTGTTGCCTGTTGTCCCAGCAACCTCAAACTCTTCTGGGGTTAAGTGATCCTCCTGTCTCAACCTCCTGAGTAGCTGAGACTACAGGTACCTACCACGACACCTAGCTAATTTTTCCATTTTTTTGTAAAGGCGGGTCTCCCTGGTGCCCAGGCCAGTCTACAGTACCAGAACTCAAGGGATCCTCCTGCCTTGGCCATCCAGAGTGCTAGGATTGCAGGTATAAGCCACCACTCAGCTGATTTTTCTATTTTTAGTAGAAGAGGAGGTCTCTTGTTTAGGCTCATTTTAGGGAGCTCAAGTAACCTCCCTCCTCAGCTCCTGACGTGCTGCAATTACAAGCATTAGTCACTGTGCCTGGCCTGGTTGCCTTTTTTCTTATTGCAAAAATTATTTAAATGTGTTCTTAATTGGGTGGCACCTGTAGCTCAAAGGAGTAGGGCACCTGCCCCATCTACCCGAGGTAGAGGGTTCAAACCCGGCCCTGGCCAAAAACTGCAAAAAAAAAAAAAAAAAAAAATAATAATAATAAAATGTGTCCTTAGTCAGAGCCGTGATGTTTCCTGGATTGCTGTCCTCTCACTCCATCCAGTCCCTCTGTCCTTAGGAACTACCTGTCTTGCTCTGGTTTGGACCTGCCCTTTTTTAGTTCTGCTGCCAGCTTACTGTAGAAATCTCTTTTCTTTATCTCCATGTTTAGTCTGAAAGTTTCTATCTTGGTTTCCATCTTCATTGTTATAAAGCTGACCAATAAAATATACATGGGCAACCAGCTCTCTGAGGCCTTTAACATTCTTGAAAATGGCTTTTTTTTTTTTTTTTTTAATTTGCCTTCATGCTTGGGTGGTTTCTTTCTGCTCAAGGAAGCGTCTTCATATTATTTCTTTGGTAATTTTCTCCCACTCTGCCTTCCCTATTGGCTCCTGATGGAGCTTTGTTTAGTGAAGTGAGTCCTCTGGCCTTGTCTTCCAAGTGCCCCCTCTATTCTGCCCTACGTTTTATTTCTGTGATTTCTATCAGCCCAAACTCCTACCCGTTTATGACAAGTTATTTCATAAGTCCTAGCTTTAATTTCCATTTAGTTCTCTGTGTTTTTGACAGCAATGTTATCTTGGATTTTTTGGAGGATAGTCCTTCTCTGTCACTCTGGGTAGAGTGCTATGGCATCATAGTTCACAGCAACCTCAAACTCGTGCTTCAGCCTCCCATATTGCTGGGACTACAGGCATCTGTCAGCATGCCCAGCTAGTTTTTCTATTTTTGGTAGAGATGGGAGTCTCACTCTTAACTCAGGCTGGTCTCAAACTCCTGAGCTCAGGCAATCCATCTGCCTCAGCCTCCCAGAGTGCTAAGATTACAGGTGTAAAACCAACCAGGCCCGGCCAGTGTACTGCTTCTAAAGGAAGGAATTTTTTCAGTCTTTTCATTGGCTCTTTCTGGATCTTTTTGGGGTTCCCATTCTTGCTTGTGTGTTTCATGCTGGAGACTGTCTTTTCCTGCATTTTCCACTGGGAAGGCCTCAGGCACAGAAGGGCCACCAGAGACTCAGAAGTTGTGGACACACCTGGGTTGCCAAAATGAGAGGAACTTTATCCTGTGGTACCAGTCAGGATGCCAGACTGGCTGCTTGTATTTTCTGGAGGTGGTTTACTTTTATTTGCATACCTGGTGGTGTTTTAATGGTACTAGGGATTTGTTTGCATCAGGTGTGGTAAGACACAGGGACACAGAAATGACTGTCACGAAGGGGGGTTTTACTCATCCTCCCTTCTAAGCAGGAGGCTCGGCATACCATGCAGGGCCACACTGGGGGACAGCAGGGCCTGTCAGGTGGCAGAGGGAGTAGGGAAAACCTGGGCAAGAGACTTGGTGGCTGTGTCTGCAGGGAGGGATGGGAACAGCAGAGTAAGCAGGCTGAGGCCTAGGACTGCCCAGTTTGAAAGCCTTATGCAGGTTCTGGGTCATGGTGACCTCCCTATTTGGGGGTACCCCATCCTGAGGTGATGAGGGTAGGGAGATGGTGACCCCAGGTATGACATCCTGAAAAGGAGATGTCTGGGTAGTGAGTGCTGGATTGATTGATTTATATTTGAAAGCAGAGCTCATGGTCAAGAGGCCCCCCCTCCTGCCCCAGGACAGCAAGACCCCAGATGTTTCTCTGTGGGTACAGGGGTGTGTGTCCCCTTTATCCAAGTTATTAACTCCTGGCTGTTAGACATTTAAACATGGGCAGGGGTGGGGATGAGGTGCCTTTATCTAAAACTTACACTTAATTCTGCTGCCTTCTATCACATAGTTTTTGTCATCACTAACCGTGGCCCAGCTCCCTTCGGTGCTCTGCACGCACAGTTGCAGTCATTCAGATGTGCGTGATAAGCACCAGGAAGCCTGAGTCCAATTCGCGAGACTGGAACCAGTGGCTCTGAGTGCAGAAGGTCAGAGGCCCCGGCTGGGGCTCGCTGGGAGGCAGCCACTGCCACCCACTCCGTGCCACCCAGGCTGCCCGTGTTCTCCGAAGTTGTCTTCAGGTTTCATCTTGGAAAAGAAAATAGCACTTGGGAGACCCACAGTGGTGCTTGCAGACCCGGAGTGCAGGCAGCCCCAGGGACACCGGGAAACACACAGCCCGGTGGCGCTGGCTCACGAAACCCTTTCCTGTTCTAGTGCTGACGAGCGATTTGATGCCACGTTCCACACCAACGTTTTGGTGAATTCTTCTGGGCACTGCCAGTACCTCCCCCCAGGTAAGCTCTGGTGTTTTTGACCTCTTCCAGTTAGGACATTTAAGCAAGTTTGGGTCTCAGTCCTGACCACGCTGCGCCCGTCACCCCCGGCCACTGCAGCCCCTCCTCTTTCTAAGACTCTTGTGTGCTCCTATGTGTCCCCTCAACTGGGGAGAGCAGTCTTGCTCTTGAGTCTCAGAACCCTTCTGGCTCCAGCTGTCTTTGCTAATGTGTCATATGTTATTTTCCCTTAAATTCTGCCACATGTTCCTTAAAGTTAATCCACAATCATGAGCTTCCCTTGCCAGGTAATTTCCAATTCACCTTCAACCTGCAAGCTGGACCTCTCAGCTCTCCATTGCAATGCGACATTTTCCTGCCACTGGACTCAGTACTTTGGCAGGTGCAGCCCTCTGGGTGTTGGGGTTGGGAAGGTGAGAGTCCCTCGGCCCTGAGTGTGGATGGTAAAGAGCATGCCTGGGCACCGTGCCAGTTCCCTGGATTCAAGGGCGATGCCGGTCAGTGAGTGAGTGTTTTGTCCTCTCCATGCCCCCAAAGTCACTGTTTTCAGGGGTTGGTTTTTCCCTCTCCCAGCAGGACCCCAGGCAGCGAACCCCATGGGAAACCCTTCTTGTGGCCTTGAGTGCATTCAGGGCTTATTTCAGCATATTGATAACTGACAGAGTTTTCTGATATTTTAGGAGATTTTTTTCCAGGATAATCTCCCCCAGTGCAGCTGCCCTCATCCTGCTTGCAGGTCATCAGCAACTGCCTCCCAGCTCACCAGCACTGCTCACACCCACCACACTCAGAGCACATGCACACTCACATGGCACACACACAGCACCACACACACGGCACACACACGGTCATGGTACACACAGCACACACACAAGGCACACACACGCAGTCATAGTACACACAGCACACATGCATGCACGCAGCACCACACACGCAGTCATAGTACTCACAGCACACATGCACGCACGCAGCACCACACACGCAGTCATAGTACACATGGCACACACACACGCAGTCATAGTGCACACAGCACACACAACTCACACATATGGTACCCACACTCGCACACAAGTACACACTAACACATATTCACATTCACACCACGTACTCCACACACATCCCACATTCACAACACACGGTGTCTCCCACAGGTATCCCCTGTCTCTGGCCTCCTCATGCTTCTCGCTGCACAGGCCCAGCTTTGCCCTCCGATGGCCCTGTGCATCCTCTTCCTGCCAGCAGGGGACAGGCATCCTGAGGGCAGAATCAGTATCTGCCCACTTGGGCTCCACCCAGACGCACAGCTGAGGCAGGGAACTTGTGGAAGCACACCTCCCATCATGTCTGCCCAGAGTGAAGAAGTCCAGCTGTCCAGCCGAGTTTTCTACCTCAAAGCAGGTGCTTTCGGCTCCCCGGATCCACATCCCATGCATTTCTCCCTTCTGGCTGCCCCATGCACCCGAGCTGCCGGCTAAGCTTGCATCGCACACTGGGACTTTTTCACCAGGCCTGAAATGGCAGCCTCCATTACAAGGGCTATTTTAGAAAACAGTCCCCCCTAGTCACCAGTATATGGGTGGTGCGGGTTGTTTTGAAGGCTTGAGGCTCTTTTCAGACCCAGCAGCAGCAGCACTGTGGGTCCAATCCTCAGACTGTGTGCAGCAGGGCTCCATTCCTGAGTCCCCACTTAGCAGCCCAGGGATCCTGGCCAGGACAGGACTGGGGACCTCCCAGCACTGTGGCCAGGATGGGGGGCGGCAGCCCCAGCACCCTGGGGAGAGTAGACCTGATTTCACAAACTGCTCTGCCTGTACTGAGGGGAGGGTGGATGATAGGGAGCATTTTGGGCACTAGCTTAGAGATGGAGACTTGATTGTAACATGACTTTCTCCGCCACATGTTTATTTTTTAACAGCTTTAATGAGGGAGAATTTACATATCATGTGTTTTAAAGGCATGATTCAACCATTTTAGTATATTTACAGAATTATGCAATCATTACTGCAGTCTCGATTTAGGACGCTCCCATCACCCCATGAAGATCCCTTCTGCCTGTTTACAGTTAATCCCTGTTGCCATCGCCAGCCCCAGTCAACCGCTGATCTGCTTCCTGCTCTTCTCTAGAAATCTTCTATCTCGGGTGACTTCAGTTCACAGAGTTTTCTAACTTGCAAACAACATGGGTTTTGAGGGGTCAGGCCCATGACTGGTGGGAAGTGTCTTAATGACCCCAGAGTCTCATGAAGAATGGGTACAGTGCCCCAAATCACATCTAAAAGCCTTGAGGACAGAATCTTGTATTCTCTTTTCCCAACTTGACTACAGAGTCGAGTCCTTCTTTTCAAGGTATTTAAGCCCCTTCTTCTATGAATTATTTCCTTAATTCAGTAGCAGAAATTTATAGAGTCCCTAGCCAGTTCCCTGGGCACTGGGACATCTAAGTTATATGGCTTCCAGTGAGCTCCTGTCTCTCTCTGGGTAGGGATGAGCACATGGGTTAAATCCCTGGAACGGCCCCTCCAGCCTCCTCCATGGCCCTCTGGGAAATACACTTCCACCTGTCCTAGCCTGGAATAGTTGTTTTTAGTGGAAACTCTGTCCTCTATTCAAGCACAGTCTCCTCAACTCAAACCTATCAGTTCTTGTTCTGTTCTTAATATAGAATTTAAACCTGTTTAAATTCCAGTTTTAACAGAGAGACCAAGGTGGATGGATTGCCTGAGCTCACAGGTTCAAGACCAACCTGAGTCAGAGTGAGACCCCGTCTCTACAAATAACTGGGCGTTGTGGTGGACGCCTGTAGTCCCAGCTACTCAGGAGGCTGGGGCAAGAGGATCACTTGAGCCCAAGAATTTGAGTTGCTGTGAGCTATCACATCACAGCACTCTCCCAAGGGGGACAAAGTGAAACTCTGTCTCAAAAAAATTTTTTTTTCTAATTTTAACTAGAATTCTAGATTATATTTCTAGGTAATCAAGTATACTCCCACTTTATAACCTAAAGAAAATGCCCATCCCTCCCTGCCAAACATACTCACACACACACACACACACACACACACACACACACACACATCCTGCGACTCAGATTCAACTTTCATTACCTTCATCATTTTTATCAACTTCTCTGAGATTTTTTACATTGCTTAATTTTTCTCTTATTATTTATAGTCTGAAGACGCTCATGGCAATTGCAAGTTTATAGAGTTATTTTTATTTTTGCAGAGAAAGTCCTTGAAATAGTCTTCTCTGACAGAGCTTGTCCATGAATTTTAAAAGATAGTGAAGGTGTAGGTGAGCTTCTGTTCTAGAGATTTTGCACCAAACCCCAAAAATACAAGCATGCAGTTTCCTCTGGACAGGGTGAGCTGCGGTTTGGACAGGTGGGACACGCAGACAGAATTGCTTGGTGTTTTGAGTGCATCTCACCCAGCTTCTGTTTTGTTCTTCCGTTTCCATCCCCCATGTAGGCATATTCAAGAGCTCATGCTACATCGACGTGCGCTGGTTTCCCTTCGACGTGCAGCAGTGCAAACTCAAGTTTGGGTCCTGGTCTTACGGAGGCTGGTCGCTGGATCTGCAGATGGAGGAGGCAGACATCAGTAGCTATATCCCAAATGGAGAATGGGACCTCGTGGGTAAGTGTGGCAAAGACATGAGGTGGCCTAAAGTTTGGCATTTTCCACTGTCCATCTCGGTGTGAGCGTGCATTGGATGTTGAAGCATTGTCCATAATTTAGTGAGAACTGGGTGATGAGAAACAGAGAACAATGAGAAAACGTGACACTTTCTAAGAGGAGCTTGCAACTATTGTGAGGCCACATTTAAGCAAATCGGCACCAGTGACGGGATCCCTACCTTATTCAGACCTACTCTGTTTCTAGAATCAGGTTGCACAATAAATTCCAGTCGATATATTTTTGACTATTTGAAAATAGTCAAAAGAAAAACAATGATTACATTAGTAACAGTTTAAAACTGAGAGTGTATTGTTAATCATGTATTTCCAATCTGTCAAAAGAGAATTTACCCATTGCAGCACTATCACTGAGACTCTTAAAAAAAGCTCTATAATGGACCAGCAACAGTCTATTCAAACAATCACCCAATTCTTCAGCATTTAGCAAACCCCAGGCGATGCTTCTGTGTGGCATACACGTCACAATAAACATGGTGATTTGTTATATTCTAACCATGATTCCTGTTCTCTCCATGGAGGGATCCCTGGAAAGAGGAGCGAGAAGTTCTACGAGTGTTGCAAAGAGCCGTACCCAGACGTCACCTTCACCGTGACCATGCGCCGCAGGACCCTCTTCTACGGCCTCAACCTGCTCATCCCCTGTGTGCTCATCTCTGCCCTCGCTCTGCTGGTGTTCCTGCTCCCTGCTGACTCTGGAGAGAAGATCTCCCTGGGTCAGTGCCTGGGTCTCTGGTGGGAGCCTGGGGCTGGAGGCCCTTCTTTGAAGTCAGCTCTACAGGGCTCAGTGCAGACAGTGCAGGGACCAGTCGGGTTCCCAGGGGCCTGTGTAGCTCATCACACATGGACCTCCTAGCCCAGGGGTCTCCAGGACACCAGAGGCTCCTGATTTGAAGCTCAGTGCCCTCCTGAGGTTACTGCAGGATCCTTAGATCCTCTCCCCTACAGGAAGCTTAATAACTTCAGGGATGGGCCAGCTCGATTGATTCTGCCCAGAGGGGGGCTGTGCTTTCTCCCCTCCTGCTGCCCCACCTGTTCCTTGATGGCCACTGGTCAGCATTCAGTGTGGACAGGTAATGCTTTGGCACAAGCTTGCATGTGTATGATGCTGGACACAGGGACATCCCAGTGATCACTCCCGTGTCACAGGAAGGTTGGAAGACTAAGATTTCACGTGGTGAAGGAAAGAGCTATGAAAGGTCACATGCAGCGTGCGGTAGAAATCACACTGGAGCATGGTCAAGGTCACGGCTTTGAGTAGCAAACTCGAGCCCTGGTGAAACCAGGTCTTCTCACCATGTGTTTTCTCACTGTGTGAAAACCACCCCTCAGTAGTAACGCAGTAAGGAGCATGGGAGGTAATTGGGCTCAGTTAAATTATTCCATTTGTGTTGACCCTCCCAAAGTTCTGGTTCCTCACCTTGTCTCCATCAGGAGGGCAGACAAGCTTGCCTCCTTCACAGACTCTGCCTGGGAGAATACACATGCCCACGTGCAGAGAAACCATGCCTGCCAGAATGTTCCCCGGGGCACTTCCCTAGTTGTTGGAGTCGCAGGTTAGGAACCGCTGTAGACAAAATCTGAGCCTTCTTGTCTGTTTTTTCTAAGGACCCACTATGTGTTTATGTTGTAGGGATAACAGTCTTACTCTCTCTCACTGTCTTCATGCTTCTGGTGGCTGAGATCATGCCAGCAACATCTGACTCCGTGCCATTGATAGGTAAGGCAAGAGCTGGGATCCTCTTTTAAAGTTAAGTGTTAAAGAGTGCCTGGGATTTCCTGGCATATGGCCTGGAAGACAGGTGGCTGTACTGTACCCATGTTCTCAGAGGGATTGACATGCTGTGACTATTCAAAGAGTGACCCATGGCTTCTAGTCACCTGGGCCAAGTAAGAGAAATGGGGGTAGGGAGGTGCCTGTGGCTCAAAGGAGTAGGGCACCAGTCCCATATTTCAGAGGTGGTGGGTTCAAACCTGGCCCCAGCCCCAAAAACCGCAAAAACAAAAGAGAAAGGGGGGTGGTCTGGCCTTGTAGTTTGATTTATAACTTGCAGAAACGTCCCTTTTCCCTCCCTAATTCTCTACCTCACACTTGGCTTTGAAGCCAGATATTTTACCATTAGAAATGCATTATTATAGCTTAACCTGAAGTTTCCCCACAAAACCTTTTTTAAAAAGGGGAAACACACACTTCAACTCTTAGCAACATTGTTTCCCAAGATAACACAAAGTCTCTGTATAAATTAAAAGTCTCTGGGGAAGGATGAGTGGGACAAATACCCGAGGCCTTCTGCCTAGGGAGGGCAAAAACAAGGAGAGTCTTCAGCCTGGTTGGTGGTCAGGGATGGGAGTAGAAATGCGGTCTGTGATCAAGCTGATTGGCCCCTGCTACCTGAGGCCGTCCTGGATGGCTAACTAGGGGATAGCTTGCCGTGGGAGAGCTTTGCATGGATACCCCCAGGTTAAGGAACCAAGCAGCCAAGGCCTTTCTTTGTGGAACTCCCTGACCTGCAATATTTAGGCCAGAAAAACTGTTGGTCGGAGAAGCCTTTGTGGTTTTATTTCTTTTGGTCCCATCCAGACAGGGAGGGGCCCCATTCTTGCTACTTTCCAACGTTGCTTTCCATAGAGACTTGAAACAACAACCACCCGTGCTGGGCCTGTTGGCAGGCCTTGTCTGGACTGAGGAATCTCTAGGGAGGGCTTGATCAACGCCCAGTCCACATCCGGAAGGTGGGGATGTTGTTCACACATCACCTTTGCTGCCCTCTGGCCATGCAATTCTCTGTCCCTGGCTATTGTATTAGATTAGCCTGCTCAGGCTTCCCTAACAAGATACCACAGAGGGCGGCTGAAACAGCAGCTGACTCACTTTCTTTCACTTCTAGAGGCTGTAGATCGAGGTGCCAGCAGGGTTGACTTCCTCGGGAGCCTCACTCAGGTGTTTGCTGACGGCCACCTTCATGATGTTTTGTCCCCTGGTGTCTTTCCGTGTCTCCAATTTTCCTCTCTTGTTTGTAAGGACACCAGATTGGATTAGGGCCCACCATAATAACCTAATTTTAACTTAATTTCCTCCAATCCTGTTTCTAGATATAGTCACGTTCTGGGGTACTGGGACTTAGGGCTTTGGCATATGAATTTTTGATGGGGTGTAGTTCAATGCCTAACAATCACGGTTTGACCCAGTCTCCTTCCCTTTCAGAGGGCCCTGATGCTATAACATTAAGTCCCACATGTGTTCCTCTGACTGAGCCCTTCCCAGGGACCTTTTGGTCTCTGTAGGAGGCCAGTGAGTTCCTTCCTGGCCTGAGGGCAGGTGGTGGTGTAAGCTGGGTGTGCGCTCCTGTACCATGAAGCTTTCTGCCTACACTCAGGCCCCTTGAAGGGACAGCCACACCCAAGGTCTAATACTCAAGAGTTGCCAGTTATGGCGGGTGATGGTGGCTCATGCCTATAATCCTAGCACTCTGGGAGGCTGAGGTGGGTGAATTGCCTGAGCTCACGAGTTTGAGACCAGCTTGAGCTAGAATGAGACCTTGTCTCTAAAAATAGCTGGGCATTGTGGCAGGTGCCTGTCACTACTTGGGAGGTTGAGGCAAGAGAATCTCTTAATCCCAAGAGTTTGGGGTTGCTATGAGCTATGACACTATGGCACCCTATTGAGAGGAATGAAGTAAGACTCTGTCTCAAAAATAAATAAATAAAAATACAATATTCTGACCTCTTTAAAAAAAAAAAAAGAATTGCCAATTAAAACCACCTTCTCTATGCCAGCCTGGGCCAGGTTTTCTTCTAGATCTTGCCCATATTATCCTTAATTCTTGCAATAATCCTGCAAAGAAGGGCTTTTTGCTGAACCGAGTTCTGACTTCTGTAACACATTACCAGAGCTTGGGTGGCTTCAACAACAGATATGTCTTATGGTCCTGGGGGCTGGGAATCAGAGGTGGGGGTGCCAGCATCAGGTTCTGGTGAGGGTCCACTTCCCATTTAAAGGTAACTGTTTTCTTTCTGTGGCCCCACATGGCAGAAAGAGAGCTAATTATCTCCCTGGCTTCTTTTTACAAAAAGCACCAGTTCCATTGGTGAGGGCTCCATCCTCAGGGCGTAATCACCTCTGAGAAAAACACTGTTTCTCTTCTTACACAGCAGACACTCCTCTCCTGATAGAGATGTGCGTGTTTTCTCCCATGCAGACCGATTCTTCCCACCAGCTGGGCGTGCAACAGCTCAGTGCAGTGCTGACACTGGCTAGAGCTAGGGCAGACCCACAGACTGCACTCATTGCCTGTGGCCACAAGTCTCGGCTCCCCAGGCTTCTACCCATCCTGGGGTTCTGTCACTTGTTAGAATGGCTCGCAGAAGACATATTATTTATGTTTACTGGCCATTATAAAGGGTATTACAAAGGACACAGATGACCAGCCAGATGGAAGGGGTACTTTGCATATGGGAAGGGGGGAGGAGGTTCCATGCCTCTCTGGGCTTCCCACCCACCGGGGCACCTCTGTATGTTCAGCAACCAGCTGCTCTCTGGACCCTGTCATTTGGGGGTTGTAAGGAGACCACATCATTCTCCGCTCCCCAGAGGTCAAAGCGAGCCATCTCTAATGCCAGTGTTGGTTCCCTTGGCAACTGGCCCCCATCCTGAGACTACCCAGGAGCCACCAGTCATCTTATTAGCCCACAGAAGGACACGTGACTCGGAGATTCAGTGGTTTTAGGAGCTGTGTGCCAGGAAATGTGAGGAGGTCAGTTGTTATTATAGATTACAGTGTGGCACCTTCCCAAGACTCCAGTCCCCTCTCACTGGGACTATGGTTCTAACATGAATTTTGTGGGGACACACACATTCAGTCCTCTGCACTATTCCCTTTGAAGAACTTGAGGCCCAGAGAGGCTGAGTGGCCAGTCCCAGCTCCCTGCCCACGCAGGGTGACCGGGACTGGGAATTTCTCACATGTTCCTGCTGTTTCTCTCCTGGGCCTAGATGGAGACACCCAGGCCCCAGCCAAGTGAAAACTGATGTTCCAGCCCTGAAAAGTCACTGTCACTGTCCTCTTTGTCAGGCTAGACAGCTGGCACCCTGACCCTGCGTCTCAGGAGATGGAGCTGGACTCATTTCCCAGACTAACACCCTGAGTGTCCAGGGCTGATAGGGCAGCCTGTGATGCCCAGGTTTTCCCTTGTCGTACCCTCAGAGCACGTCTGAGGCTGGCAGTCACAGTGGTTGCCCACACTCTCCCTGTCCAGTGATACTCAAGGTAGCAGCCCTGTCACCACCCTTCCAGTTATTGTTAGTTCTCAGTGACAGACAAGGACGACAGAGGGCCTGGGAGTGGGATTAGTGAGGCAAGGCCACACTGCCCGTGAGCACTCAGACCACACAGGCTATTTTCTGCCCACCCAGAATGTGGGTGGTGGGCTGCAGGCCTGACCAGCACCTGGGCAACACTGCACCCTGAGATCCCCATGGCAGGGTACACCTGTCCTGTGACTTTGAGGACCAGGGGAGCCCTCGGGTCTCACCTCATGTCTGTTCTCTCCACAGCCCAGTACTTCGCCAGCACCATGATCATCGTGAGCCTGTCTGTGGTGGTGACAGTGATCGTGCTGCGGTACCACCACCATGACCCTGATGGGGGCAAGATGCCCAAGTGGGTATGTTCCTCCTGCCCCTCTCTAAGGGACGCTCTTCCTGTAGCAAGCAAAATCTGGCATTTCTAAACAAAGAGTTTTATCTTCACATGTCTTCACCATCTGCTTATATTTGCATCAAGTGTAGTTATAATGAGCATGCTCCTTAGTGACACGGCTTGTGCTCCAGCACTGGGGCGCATACTGCTGGACGCAGCTGTGAGGTGTGATGGGTGTTTTGTCACCCTCCAGGCATGGGAGTTTCTCGGCCTCCAAAAAACATTCATTGTGCAATAATTTACAGTTATCCAATGTTAACTTAGGAAAGATTGCTTTTTACAAAATTGCTTTCTAAAGTTACTGTTTGCTCTTAGAAATTATTTTTTCCCATCACACACTAAATAAAGACCTTCAGCATTAATGCGCTCAGCCTACTGGTAAATGGTGGCATCTCTCACAGATCACATGACTGAAGTGCCTGAGGCCTATTCTGAGAAGGCTGCTCCTTAAAATGCTGGGGTACATTTTTACTTGTCTGAATTCCCTTACCTTGACACACGTAGGCTAAACATCAGGCCAAGCTGCTAGCTGGGGCCGTGTGTGTGTGTGTGTGTGTGTGTGTGTGTGTGTGTGAGAGAGAGAGAGACAGAGTATGTGTGTGAGAGTGTGTGTGTCTGTGGCTCTGTCTGAAGCAGGTAATATTACATATTTACCGTATCACAAGTCAAAATAAAAGTAACTATAAGCAATCCTGCTCCCGTTCCTGCCCCTTCCCCTACATCTGTCACCAGTACTGATAGGCATTTTGAGAATTCTCCCCTTTTCCTTCCAGTGTTTATTTATGCAAATATAAAAATATAAACACTTATTTTTATTTCTTGTAATTATTTTGACGGATGGGAAAATGATGGAATTAAGATACGAAATAACCATTTTTAATGACCTGGAGCCCTCTCCTGCTCCAGAATAATCTTAATTAAGAACATATGCTAATTATTCACCTCTCAGCATAAAAGCTTATTAAAACCAATTGGCTGCAAATGAAAGATGAAGCTTATGCCTCTCTCCTGCTTTATATAGCACGTGGCATTTTTCCTTTCCTTCCAATGTGTATTTGAAGCATAAACAGCCTCTGAGGAGCTTTTATTATGATCTGTTACTATGAGGAAGGCCCCACCGGGTGCAGTGGCATTATATGACATTTGCACAGCTAGAAACAAAATTGTAGCCTAACAGAAGAGGTCATGAGCACAGTTTGAGAAGTGCCAGGAGGATGATTTTATCTCTTGAGAGGCTTCAGCTTTAAAAACTAATGATTCAGGCCATGGGACTCAAAACTGACTTGGCAGTATGGATCGTAAGAGCTTGAGATGTGTACTAGGGGACATGTGCAGACCCCCAGGTGTGGGGGCAGAAGTGCCTGCTGCTGCCCAGCACCTCAGGGGCACTGCTCTGCTGTGTTCAGACACACTCACTGCCCAGCGGTCTCCCTGCAGATCTGCCTCCCAAAGGGGGCTGGGGCTAAAGTCCTAGGATTTTGAAATGAACCTCATGGACTCTTTTACACATGAGGCGGTGGACGTCTAATCAAGGTGTTAAGTGACATAATGGCTCACTCACTATATGTCCTTGAGCCAGTTTATTAGCCTTTGAGCCTCAGTTTGTCTGCTGGAAAGTGGGGGTGTGAAACATACTTCACAGAGCCGAGGCCTGAGGTGAAGACACGTCTCATGAACCTCATACAGAGGGCCCAACCCATACACCAGACAGTGTGTCTGTGCCCCTCCAAGGTTAGCAGACCTGGCCTTTCCCAAATACACAGACTGCAAAGATTTGTCTTTACAGCCACAATGGGACTGGCCTGATGCTTTCTTACTCTTTTGTCACCTGTTTCCAGACCTGTTTGTTGCCATTATCTTCAAGAAGATGTCATAAAAAGATTACCCAGAATGAAATCCCTGCAGATGTGATCTTTCCCACTACTGTCTGTCTGCAGTACAGATGCAATATATATACCTGCTAGGTTGCTGATGAAGTTTCCCCATCATCATAAAACAAAATGTAAATACAATCAGGAGCTAGAGAATTCCAGAGAAAGGGTCCACTTCTTACACATTTATCTACATTTATCTAGATATGCTTTTGAGGGTCTTTTTTGTTTGTTCTTAAACCTGGATTTAGGCTTCTGATGTCTCCTGTCTTTTTATGAGAGGCAAAAGCATTATAAACTCTCAGGGAGGTTTTTTTCTCTAGCTGCTCCCATGTATGCCCTGTGTGTAGGCATCATATGTTTATAAGACACTTTAGAACGGAGCTCACCAAACTATAGCCCCAGTGGCCAAATGTAGCCTCCTGTTTCTGTAAACAAAATTTTATGAGAAAATGGCCATACCTATCACCAGTATGCTTTCCACGTGTGCTACGGCAATAGGTTGAGTAGTCCGGCAGAGACCTTGCAGGGGTGTCCAACCTTTTTGCTTCTCTGATCCACACATTAAATACACAAACACAAAATCCCATGACAGGAAAAAAGAAAAAGGTCCATGCATAATTTTCATGATCTCTGCCACCAAAGATAAACAAAAACATCCTCACATAATCTGTATGTGGCCCCTGGGCATTGGGTTGGACACCCCTGCTGGATATTTACTATCTGGTCTTTTCAGGAAAAGTACTTTCCCAGACGTTATCATCTTTGGTCTTCATTTTAATGATTTAAGTTAGAAGTCCTAAACTTCCTTGTTTCACAGCACATTAGAATCTCAGGAATTTTTTCGCACAGCCCTTAGGCCAAAAGAAATGATACCTAATGCTCTCTTCATAAAAGAGATCAAAACAACTTCAGTATTCGTGTTTCAACAGTGTCGGGGACAGCACGGCCTCTCAAATCTTGGTATCAAATTGGAGACCACTGCCTTCATTTTCTGTTTCACGTGGACTTCCTCAGTACTTGGTTTTATATCAGGACAACTGTGGCCATCAGAGTTGCAAAGATAGGTTGCCATTGCAAGGGATGTGGTGATCTCACACTAGAAGCCTGCACTGTGATGTCTGATGGATGTCCTGGAGTTGCCCTTGAATATTTACCATCTTCCAGGCACTCCTGTGAGCTTGCCATCACCTTCCAGAGCACCTAACACATAAACTGGGAGCCCATGTTAGGTCTGATGGTCCCGTGGTTACAGATGAGGAAGGATCAGCAAGGAGAGTGACGTGCCTTCTTTACATGTCACTTAACAGCTCAGGGGCCCTGTTACCAAGGCAGTCTTCTCATCTCACAGGCTGTCTTCCCCGAGCCTGCAGTGTGCCTGCCCCCGTGAAAAATTCAGCTTGTTTCCAGGGTGATTGTAAGGGTTTTATTCTGACCTCAAATTTGACTCAACTACCTCTAAATGCACAAGCATTGATGTGTGTGCAGGATTATCTGAGAGAAGATGGAGTTTGTTACCCCCAGGATCCACGAAATAGGACCTTTTATTTTTCTGGACAATTTCAAGTTTTTTTTTGTTTGTTTCAAAATATTAAGGCATTTCAAATGTTTTGTCACATGGATAGTTTTTATAATGCTTGAGTCAGGGAAGTAAGTACGCCCATCACTTAACAGTGTTCATTGCACCTGTTAAGTAGGTTTTTACCCCTTCCCTCCATTTCATTTGTCCTTTCGATTTCTAATAATTTTTACTTCTTTTTGTGCCCATGTTTGTCCATAAATTAGTTCTAAATTATTAGAGAGTGCTCGTTTGTCCATTTTTGAAATACTTTACTTGGAAAAAGGTCCCCAGTTCCATCCAGATTGCTGCAAAAGACATTATTTAATCTCTTTTTATGGCTGAGTAGTACTCTATGGTATAGATAGAACATATTTGTTAATGTACTCATGAGTTAATGAGCCCTTGGGTGATTCCACACCTTTGCAGTTGTGAATTGTGCTGCAATAAACATTTGAGTGCAGGTGTCTTTGCAATAAAATGATTTCTCTTCATTTAAGTAGATACTAAGTAGTGGGATTGCTGGATCAAATGATAAGTCTACATCTCATTACTCTTTTTCCACAGAGGTTGTACTAACTTGCAGTCCCATCAATAACATACAAGTGTTTGTTTCTTGTTGCATCCACGCCAGCATCTATTGTTTGTGGACTTTAATGAAAGCCATTCTGACAGGGTATCCTTGTGCCTTTCATATGCATTTCCCTGATGATTAGTGACATTGAGCCTTTTTTCATGTTTGTTGGCTCTGTGTCTATCTTCTTTTGAAAAGCTTTTGTTCATGTCTTTTGCCCATTTTTTTAATGGGGTTATTTTTTTTTCTTGCTGATTTATTTGAGTTCTTTGTGGAGTCTGAATATTAGCCCTTTATTTGAAAGTAACCAAGTCCCATTTATTTATTTTTGTTACTGCTATAATTGCTTTTGAAGTCTTAGTCATAGATTCTTTGTCTGAGTCAGTATCTATAAGAGTTTTTCCTACATTTTCTTTTAGAATTTATGGTTTCATACCTTACTGTTAAAAGTCTTTTATCCATCTTGAATTAATTTTTGTGAGTGTTGAGAGAACTGGATTGTGTTTCATTTTTCTGCATATGCCTATCCAGTTTTCCCAGGATCATCTACTGAGTAGAACTTCTTTTGCCCAGTGTATATTGTTGTCTGCTTTGTCAAAGATCAGCTGGTTGTATGTGGATGGTCTTGTATCTGGGTTCTCTCTTGTGTTTTATTGGTCTGTTTCTCTGTTTTTGTACCAGTGCCATGCTGTTTTGGTTACTATAGCCTTATAGTATAGTTTGAAGTCTGATAATGTGATGCCTCCAGATTTTTCATTTGGTTCCAAACAAAGCATAGAACTATTTTTTTCTAGGTCTGTGAAATAAGACATTGGCATTTTGATGAGGATTGCATTGAATCTATAAATCACTTTGGGCAGTATGGACATTTTAACAATGTTGATTCTACTACTCTGTGAGCATTATGTGTTTTTCCACTTGTTTGGGTCATCTGTGATTTCTTTCCTCAGTGTTTCATAGTTTTCCTTGTGGAGATCTTTCACACCTCCTGGGTTAAGTGTATTCTTCAGTATTTTATTTTCTTTGTAGCTATTTTGAACAGTACTGAGTCTTTAATTTAATTTGCAACTTGACTGTTAACTAGTATATATTTAATAGAAGTGCTATCAATTTGTGTACATTGATTTCATAACAAGAGATTTTGGTGAATTTATTTATCAATTCCAGGAGTTTCTTGGTAAAGTGTTTGGGATTTTCTAGACATAAGATCATGTTATCAATGAAAAGTGATAGTTTAAACTCCCCCTATTTGATTAGAGTATCCTTTATTTCTTTCTGTCTGATTGCTTTGGTTAGAGCATGTAGTACTATGTTGAATAGAAGCAGGTCAGTAGGCACCGTTACCTTGCTCTAGTTCTTAGAGGAAGTGCTTTCATCTTTTGCCCAATAGGTATAATATTGGCTGTGGGTTTGACTTTAATCATTTTAAGAAACGTGCCTTCTATGATTGGTTTGGATTTGGCCCTCATCATGAAAGGTGCTGGATTTTGTTGAATGCTTTCTTAGCAGCTATTGAGATGATCATAGGGTCTTTGTTTTTGCTTCTGTTTATATAGTGAATCCTGTTTATTATTTCCTCAATAATTCTCTCAAATGCGTTTCTAGCCCTGTGCTTTTTCTTCTTCACCATCAGGAATGTCTATGGTTCTTATATTTGGCTGTTGTACATAATCACATTTCTTGTAGCCTTTGTTTGTTTCTCTTGACTCTTTGTTCTTTATTTTTGACTGGGTTAATTCTAAAGAATTATCTTTAAGCTTTGAAATTCGTTTTTCCAACCTGATCAAGCTTTGAAATTATTTTTTCCAACCTGATCTAGTTTACTCTTAAAGTTTGCCACTATATTTCCTTAAATGAATTTTTCATTTCTGGAAGTTCTAGTTTTTTTAAATTTCAGATTAATGTGCCGGTACAAGGATTAGGTTATATTATTTGCATTTGTTAGGTAACGTCGCATTTGAGCCCTTGACCCAGAGGGTGTGCTGTACACCTTAACATCATCCACATTAGATGAGAACCCACCAGCCCCCCTCTCTCTTTCCCTCTCTTTATTCCTCTCACTTGAATTCAGTTGTGTTTTTCTCTTGTGTGTGCAGGTAGTTGTCTATGAAGAACATTCTTCTTAGTAAAGTATCGTGAGATTGGAAAAGCAAGTAGTCAACATACTCAATACTAATATGAAATCTATTTTTTTATATGTCCATTTCTTCAGTTAATTTTTCATGCATTTACAGGATCCTGTTGCTGTCAGGATAAGCTGATGTTTGTTCTCTTGTCTCCCCAGACCAGAGTCATCCTTCTGAACTGGTGTGCATGGTTCCTGCGCATGAAGCGGCCAGGGGAGGACAAAGTCCGCCCCGCCTGCCAGCACAAGCAGCGCCGCTGCAGCCTGGCCAGCGTGGAGATGAGCGCCGTGGCGGCGCCGCCAGCCAGCAATGGGAACCTGCTGTACATTGGCTTCCGAGGCCTGGACGGCATGCACTGCGCCCCGACCCCGGACTCTGGGGTTGTGTGCGGCCGCATGGCCTGCTCCCCAACACACGACGAGCACCTTCTGCATGGTGGGCAGCCCCCCGAGGTGGACCCAGACCTGGCCAAGATCCTGGAGGAGGTGCGCTACATCGCCAACCGCTTCCGCTGCCAGGACGAGAGCGAGGCGGTGTGCAGCGAGTGGAAGTTCGCGGCGTGTGTGGTGGACCGCTTGTGCCTCATGGCCTTCTCCGTCTTCACCATCATCTGCACCATCGGCATCCTGATGTCCGCTCCCAACTTCGTGGAGGCTGTGTCCAAAGACTTTGCTTAACCCCCATTCTCAATGTGCAGGAAACAGAGGGGCAGAGACTTTTTGGCTTGGTGGGAGTTTGGGGTACTGATCCCTCAGCAGTATTAAACTTGGCTATTCTGATGTCTCCTCCTTGCTGTCAGTCTTGTTGGCTGTGGCTTCCGTGTTACTTTAGGTAATAGGGTCTCCGTACCTTTCTGTTGAATCCTCTCAGATGTGCTAACTGATGCCTGTGGCACGTCCTTACGGTTGGTCAGCAGGGTCACTGAGAGGTCATTTTGCCCATTTTCCTGCCTCTGGAAGAGCTTTTCAGAGAGTCCCGACTGCTCCTGACTGCTCAGGGGAGCTGTACAGGTGGTCTGCATGCCTGCATGCCGTTGCCATGAGGGCCACGGGAACATTCTACCTGTGCTCTTGCCTGTGTAACAAATCTAGATCGGAACTAATAATAAAGCAAACTCACTAAATCCATTCAAGTCATTGACTGGTGAAAGGAAAACAAACGAGAGAAGTAGAACTAAAAATCCATCTCTTGGTTTTTCTGCAATTCAAGTTGTTTTTTTTTTTTTCTCTTTACCAAAGACAGTTGGTAGAGAGAAAGTTTTTATGCTGTTTCTACCTTTTTTTTTTTTTTTAAAGAGAGGCATAGTTTGTCTTTAAACTATGTTTTTACCAGTCTGACTGATTTCTGTCAAGGGTACCAGAGGGATGTGGGTTTGTGCTGATTCTGAACTAGGACCAGGGCTGCCTGAGTCCGCAGGTGTGTCTCCTGTAGATCCAGGATGACTCCCAAGTTTCCTCTGCTGCCCTGGACACTGAGGGAGCCAAATGAGTCTCTTCTATTCTACAAAACCCTAAACAAACAGAGCTCTTTTAACAACCCAAATGAATAGCATTATGATAAATTAAACCAGTTACTTTTTAATAATACACTAGATGAATCATGTATTGGAGTTGGTTAGTACTAGGAATTTGTACATCTGTATTAATGCACAATATAAAGCAAAAGTATTCCTTAGCTTTTTCTCCATGTGCCCGGGCTAAGTGGAAGGTGCTGGTACCTCTTGTGTCCCCCCATGTGGCAGGCACTGGGAGGAGAAGGGTGTGGGGCCATGGCTTCTGTGGATGCCAGGCTGGGACAGTCAGCAGAAAGCTGGCAGTCCATCACAGTTACAACTGTGGTTTCTAGCTTTGGGGGATCTGATACCCTGCAGCTTGTCCACCTCAGCTTCAGCTTGGCTAGCTCAGGGTCCACGGATGTGTCATTGGAGATGGGTGTTTTGAAAACCAGAGAAACATTAATTTTTAAAACTATCTGATGACATAATTCTTCCTCAGATTATCTCGATTGACAATATCACTTTGCCTCTTCTCATCAGAGGCTGATTCACCAAGAAAGACCCCTCCTGTTAGATTGTGTCATCCAGCTTGGAACTCAAAGCTACACAAGGCTTTTGATCTCTGAGGATATTTAATTTGCTTGTAACCCCTGATGTGGCCACATCATGAGGCAAGATTAGATTTTCAGACTAAAAGAAATGCATACATTTTTCCAGCCATCTAGTTCACTCATTTTTGGATAAAGCACATAGATGTGTTTGTACTGGAGGTAAATGGAGACTTGTGTGCCCTGTGTGTGTGTGTGTGTGTGCACAGGCATGTCTGCATAAGTACTTGTGTATGTGACTTAGGAGACCTTGTTTACAGCAAGAAGGTTGATAAATCGGGAACTTCCAGCCATGGGCCACTTGGAGCAGCGCCCCCCCACCTTCACCCAGTCTATACAATACACAGTGTGGATGGCTGGGAGCAGTGTCCTCCCCCCCTTCAACCAGTCTACACAGTGTGAGTGGCCGATACACAAGATTTCTGTGTTTTCTTTTTTTTCTGTTGTGTCTTCACAAAGTGTTTTCACATATGGAAAGAATGCTTCATTTCTTACCATTCTCCAAAAATTGATACCGACCACATTTTTGCTTGAAAAAGAAAAGCTTATTGGTTTTGTATTTTACAAGTAAAAAATAAAAAGCAAACAAAAATAGTTCATAGTTTTACCACCAAATAACTATCTGTCACCAAAAGGTACTAATAAGGGATCGATATGCATATAATTAGAAAGTGTGATGGTTCAAAAAAAACACCTGTCAGAGCCACCTCTCCTCTCTGCTCTCTCTTCCCACCTGGGGACAACCACAGGCATTTCTAGAAAAGAAGAAAGAAAGGGGCCAAAGAGGGAGAGAGTGGGGATGTGGAGGGAGACTGGGTCTCCAGCACTCATGCTTTGCAAAGCGCTCTGTAGCTTGCTTTCTTCACCTAGTGCTTTGTCCTTAGAGATCCTCCCATAATAACATATAAAGATCTACCTCATCGCTCTTAATAGCTGTGTAGTGTTCCATCCTCTCAAAGCACTATGATTTATGTGAATAGTCCCTTATTGGTGAACAATGCCAGTTTTTATTTTTATATACAAATCTATAATTATCATCCTTGTACATATATCTTGGCATACTTTTGTGACTGTATCTTGGTATTAATTTCAACTTGGAATTGCTGGATTTAAGGTTATGTGCATTTAAAATGTTGATAGATCATCTTGCAGAAATGGATTGATGGATATAACCCCACCAAGAGTACCATGAAAGGGCCAGTTTGTCAGCTTTCTAGTACTGTGTATTTTCAAACTTATTTTTTTCCCAATCTAATTGGTGAAAAGTGATATTTAGGATATTGTTCTGGTTTTAGTTTGATTGTGAGTGAAGTGGCACATCTGTTTTTTAGTAATTTAAATTTTTTTAAATTTATGTGTGATTTGGATTTTTCTTAATTTGTGCACTTTGGGGATGTTTTTGTCGTATGCTCTGAAAATATTTCTGTTTGTCATTTGTCTTTTAATGTTATCTATTGATTTGCTTATTTATTGGCAAAGAGAAAGTTTAAATTTGTATGTTATCAGTTTATCCATATTTTCCTTTGTAGATCCTTGGGTTTGTCTCCAGTTTTACAAAGCCTTTCCCCTTCTGAGATTATAAATAAACTTACTCATGTTTTCTTCTTAAACTTTATGGTTTCATTTGTTTATCTTTATATCTTCTAACTCCCTGGAATTCATTTATGGCAGGAATTAGAGGTAAAAATCCATTCCCCCAATGGTGTTCAGTTGTGCCAACAAAAATAAAATAAATGCATTTCTGTAATACAATTATAATCTCCCTACATGTTTAAAATGCCACACATACATACATACATATATATGTAGACTATATATATATATATGTGTGTGTGTGTGTGTAAGTTTCTTTATGTATTTGGTTCTATTTCTTTCCTATTTATTTATTAATGAATGCCTTTAATTTCTAAAGCTTCATTCACACTAATATTCGTATTTTTAAGTCCACACCTCTCAACTGTCTCCTCTCTCTTCCGTGTGTGCAATTTTTATAAATTGGGAGCGTGATCAATTTGTACATCTATTGAGTCTTCCTGCTCAAGTCAGGAACACTACAATCTAGGCTTGTTTTCAAGTCTGATTTTATGGCACTCAGCAGAATTGTATGGTTTTGTTCAAGTCCTAGGAATTTATTACTTCTAGATGTTTCTAGATGTTTGGCTACTATTTTCAATGGGATGGTTTATTCTGCTTTATTATCTAACTGGATGTACAGAAAAGTAGTTATAGTGTTATAATTAACCACAATAATTGTGATTTCTTATTGTGTCTGAGATTTTCTTTTGGCCCTTCCTTTCCAACATCTCTTACTTTTCCCTTTTATCTCAGTTACGTCTAGGAACGGTGTGAAGTAGCAGCAGTTCCCACCGCATGCTCACATGTCCTTAACATGAATGGGGTGTTTTAGCACTTTGCCATTTCACTTGTGTAAAGAGATATATTTTATTTGCCATAATAAAAAAAACCTATCTGTATATTTTCAAATTATTAAGACTTTCTAGGAAAAATGTAGCTGTTAGGTTTTTGGCAAAACCTTCTCAGTATCCAGAGGAATTATCAAAACACATAGTTCCATAGCTTTGGAATATAGGCACTGTAGATTTTTTTCCCTTTGCTTTAGTAGTATGTTTGATTATATTCATAGAATCCATACGACCAAATCATTATATTCCTGACATGATCCCTACTTGGTCTCACAAAGGTTGCTACCTATATATATATATATATATTTTTTTTTTTTTTGTCAAGACAGAGTCCCAGCCTGTGCCCCTGAGCAGAGTGCAGCGTCTTGGTAGTTCACTGCAACTTCCGACTCCTGGCTTGTGGGCATCCCGCTGCCTCAGCCTCCGGAAGCCACTGGGATTACAGGCGCTCACCACGGTGCCTGGCTGGGTTTTTCCATTTTTTTCATGAGTCGGGGTCTCACTTTCGCTCAGGCGAGTCTCGAACTCCTGAGCTCCAGCAATTCTCCCTCCTCAGCCTCCCACAGTGCTGGGATTACAGGCATGAGCCACTGTGCCCGGCGCTACCAATATTTAATATGCATAATTGGTATTAGTTATTTGATAGTTTGCTTTTGTGTGCTATTTCATCCAGATTTAATTTTATGCTTACATGAAAAATAAAAACTTATAAAACGAAACCACTATATTCTACACCTCCCTATACTGACCACCTCCTTAAATTGACCCAATTTTTATAGACTGGACATGCCCCACATGGACACGTACATATCAGTACCTAGTTCCTTAGAGTCACCACCCCTGTATGTTGACCAGTTTGCTACAGTCCCATGGGTGGTCAACTTATGGAGTTCTGTTATAATTGGGTTTCTAAGTTTAGAACCATTTTCTGTTGAAGTACAGAAGAACCACCCAGGGCTGTCTGGGCGTGCTCTGGTGTGTTTATGGACCCTCCCATTGAGCAGGTCCTGAGCACTTTGACGTCAATTTTACTTACACATCTTTTAAGTAAAATTATTTTCATCCACTTTTACACTTAGTTTCATAGCTTTGGAATACAGGCACTGTAGATTTTTAATTTCCTCTCTATTTTTGATTATTTCTCCTTTTGTTTTTCATTTATCATTGTGTGCATTCTTCCTTTCTTGTATGTTTATTGATTTTTTTTTAATATGTTTAGACAGTGGACCCTTACATTTACTCATGAGTTTGAGGAACTGGCTGTGGGGTCTGTGAAGCCCTGAGCTGGCCCAGACCAACAGTCATACTACTGTGAGAGATGCTGCCTTCCCCAGCCTGGCTCCAGGGGACTGGAATGTGGCTCAGCCCTTCTCCTGGACACTGGGAGCCAGTGGGACAAACCAGGCAAGATAGACCTGTGGGTCACACGTAGCTAGTCACCTCTCACCAGGACCATAGATAAGTTGGAAAAAAGAAGTCCAGAAGGTTCAACTGGAGCCCTCTTGAAGTGCAGGCCTCATGCAATTTAATTTTTTTCTCATTGTCTCATTTTTTGTGACACAAACATTTCCCGGTCTGACCTTAACACTTACAGATCCTTGTCTAAATAATTATTGTTTACTTCATCTGCACATTGGTTTGACCTTTAAGTGTCATAATTTGTCTTAAACTAAGGAAGGGGTCCCAAAGACATGGCCTCCAGAGACTCTGCCTGCAGAACTCTCTGTGCCCTCAGCACACCACACCCCCTGTGGGAATCTCGGGAAGGCTGAACTTGCCGGTCCCACCTCATTTCACCCTCCTTCCTCACCTCTTCTTGTCTGTCTCTCCACTGGTTTATTTTAAATCTTATGCTCTCTCCTAAACATAGTAGTTTTTTTCTGCCAACAGCCTGTTACCCTTCCCTCCGCTGCTGTGTTAGAGTTCTGTGAGTTCACCCTCTAAGTACTTCACATCAACGAATTTTGCCATTATGTTTTGTAGTTCTTAAATGTCTGCTTTTATTTTTAATATTTCTATCCTCTTTTTGGAAAAAGTATGTGTTTTTAATTGTGACCAATATACATAGCTTAAAATTTACCATTTAAGTGTCCAGTTCAGTGGGATCAGCACAGCCGTCACCACCATCTCTAGGACTTTTTCATCTTCCCCAAACTGAAACTCTGCACCCATGAAACACTAACCCCTCATTTCCCCCTCCCCTTAGCCCCCACCATTCCATTTTCTGTGTCTGCACATTTAATTTCTCTGGGGACCTCCCCCAAGCGGACTCGTACAGTATTAGCTTCTCGCGACTGGCTTGTTTCACACAGCTGCACGTCCTCAAGTTTCATCACATTGTAGCTTCTTTTCTACTTTTGTTATTTTTCTGACTTATTCAGTGGATGTCAAATTTAACTATTTCCATTCTTATTTAACCATGTAAGCACTTTGGGCTCTGAATTTTATTCTGATCAGAGCATTAGTAGCAGTTCATGTGTTTGGTATATATTGTCATTATTATTTTTGGGATATTCTGTAAGTTCAGTTTTGAGTGTTGATGCCTCCTTTGAATGTTTATTCTATGGCTGGTCAAGTGAAGCTGTGGGAATGAAGAAGGGCCAAAGAAACCTGTAAGTGGTTGTGGTCAACTGGACGTAAATACCACTGCACTTAGACCAAACTGAAGGGAGCTTTTCTGAGCGTTTCAAATGTTGGCATATTTAACTTAAAATTTCTCATTTTATTACATTGCCCTTTGAGCACACTGTCTTCAGTACTATTACTAATATTTGTTATTTACTGAGGTATTTTGAGGGCTTCTAAAATGTCGTCAGTGTGTATGGGTCCTTCTCTGTATACTTGAGTTATTACGGAAGTTTTGAGATACACAGAAATCAAGAAATGTAAACTCTGCACAGAAAGAAACAAATGAAGCCCTCCCAGGAACACCCATAAGCTGAGCAAGGTAAAGCTCAGAAGGATCTGATCTTCCAAGATGACTTGGAAGGATGCTGCCAACCAGCTGTGTTTCTCAGAAGTGAAATAACGAACCATAAAACTTTCTGTCTCAAAACTTTCATAGTGTCCCTACAAGACTGGCATATGGCCTTGACCCACCCTTGGGTCACTACCCTTGTTCCTGGCCTGTCAGGGCCTGGTGGGGGCTGGGGGGGACACTCCCTGTTGGCAGCACTTCTCTGCAATTGCCCTCCATTTACCTAAGACATTTAAGGATTAATACTGGATTTTGATTCTATTTTAAATATTTATCTTGAATTCACATTTGTCTGCTTTTAAAATCAGTCCCACGGTTCCTTTTTCTGAGCAGATGCCTCCCCTGCATGTCCTTATGCTCACACAGCACTCTGGTCTCCACATGCTCGTTTTTGTCCCAGGACAACTAGTCTCTGACACCTGCTGGATGTCGTACGGTCCCATTCAGTTCCACCACTAACTGGAGTTAGCACCAAGCCCTCAGGTGACTGCCCCCCACTTCAGATGCTGATCACCAGTGGTCCCCAGAAAACCTACAAATCAGAGGTTCCCATGACTTCCTCCTGAGTTCAACCATTTCATAAACCAGGTCATAGAACTCAGGGGTACACTTCACTTACATTTCCCATTTATTATAAAGGATATTAATTCAAGAACAGCCACATGGAAGTATGCACGGGGAGAGGGGTGGTGGGTAGACAGGGAGCTGCTGTTACCTCTCTGGGGTGCTCACCAACCTGGGGGCTCCCTGAACCTGTACTCAGGAGCTTTCATGAAGTCCTCATCACATAGGCACCAGCGATTACTCACTCAGGCTCCCAGGCGGGGGGGGGGGGGGTGGGGTGGGGGGGGGGAGTGGGGGGGGCAGAAAGCGCTTCAATTCTCTCCATGGCTGGGTCTTCCTAGTGACCAGCCCCCATCCAGGCTCACACCAGGGCTCCCTCATCAGAGAAAAGATGCTCCTGTGGCCCCAGAAATTCCAAGGGATTAAGAGCTCTGTGCCAGGAACCCAGGCAAAGACCAGACATGAGAACAGAAGACCCTCCAAGCACCCTTGGCACTCAGGAATTGATGAGAGTCCCAGGAATTCTGTGTCTGCAACTGAAGGATGGAGACCAATATGTATATTCTTATTTTAAACTCATAATTTTATTTTTAACCTTTTGAGGTATTTTGTTTCAGGTTTATCCTGGAGATGCATTTATATATGTATAACTATATATACATATATAGTTAATATTTCTTTTGCATCCTGTTTTGAGGCTTTTTCATTCCTCTCCTTTTGATGTATTTTGTTAAAATTAAAATTTTTCTGCTTTTATATGTTTATGCGGTTATCTATATATGATAGTTTTATGTAAAATAACTGAAGGCATATTCTATAATTTATCAACCTGACAAGTTCTATTAATTCTCTACTTACCTCAAACCCCAATGTATGAGCTTTTTTTGTTGTTTTTAATTCTTTCTGCAGATTCCTTATATAACTTTGTGTGATGTGCTTTGATATTTATCACCTCAGACCAGTATCCAGTGACCCCAAGAAGAGCAAATTGGAAGATGTTGAATAGGACGTGAAAATTCATTCTGCATGCGACTTTCCCTTTCCCCCAATTTTCATAGTGTAATTACTTTGTTATTTACAAATTCATGAGTTATAACATTTACTTTCTGAAAATTCATTTCCCGCCTTCATATACAGGGTCTATTTATATATGCAAAGTGAGTTTTCTTTCTTTTTTCCCCGTTTTGGTTTGAATATGTAATGATCTGTCTCGTTCCCTGTGAAGACGTGTATCTTTTCCTCTAAGCTCATATTTTTTTTTGGCATTGTCTGTTCTGTTTCCTACTGTTTCTACTGTGTTTTTTGTTGGTTTGTTTTTTTGACCTGTTCTGACATGGGATTTTGGTCTTCAATTTGTTTCTGCCATTTGGTCTTCAAAGCTCTGCCATTTACCTGTCATTTTGTTTTTCTCTCTCAGCTCTGTTTCATTGAAATCAATTTCTCATTAACTTCCTCCACAGCATTCTGGAGCTGGCTTCAGCGTGCTGCCCTTTATTGCATTGCAGGGTGGGGTCTGTGTCTGTGTCCACTCTGCCCTCTCTGTCCTCCCCCATTACTACATTTGCATGAATGCCTCACTCTTTATTTTCCTCTTGCTTAATTTGAGGAGCTCGGTGGGAACCTTTTATTTCCTCTGACCTTCTTCTTGAATTCTCTAACTCTTCTCCCTTTGAAGCTTTAGTTGGAGGCACCCTCTTCTCTCTGCCTGTCTGGTCCAAGGTTCTCAGAGCACGGCCAGCCCCCAGGATGGAACACCTGGCCTTCCTGTGTGGACCTTGTGGATGCTGCTGCTGCTAGTCTGTTAAGAGCTGCCTGACAGTTGAGGTATTGCCTGGGAGCAAAGTTGCACAAATGGTCATGTGCCGCCCTCAATTCAGCATGAAGTTCTGATGCCTTTCATCCAGGACAGCTGGCTATTCAACTCCCTTGTTTTAGCCTTGTCTCCTCAGCAATACTTTCCAACTTCTGTCCTCAAATCCACCTCCCTTCAGGAAGAAAAGATAAAATACCCATGGATTCCCCTGGAGAGCTGGTAGGTGGTGGGCTGGTGGGAGCATGAACTCTGGGTGAGTGGTATGCCCCAGCCCCTTGCCCTCCTGCCAACTGGGGGAGAACGTGAAGAGCTCCAAGGGCTTCCCTGCCTCCTGTGTCTGCCGTGAATTGGGGGTCACGGGGGTTCCGCATGCACGGACTTTCTCAAATTTTCCCCTCTAGGTTGCACCTTCCCTTCTCTATCAGCTTCACTGCAATCTGGCAGTGTACGGTGGTGAGGAGTCAGGTGTTTGGGGTGGAGTCACACACAGGGTATATTGGGCCACAGTGACCCAGGGTCAGAAATTACCCTGTCTCTCTCTTTTCCTGGTCCCAGCATTTTGAAGAGAGTGCAGTGTGAGGCTCTGCCACCTCAGGATGCTACTGCCAGTTAAAATTGTTGCTATCTGGGAAGGCCACGTCTCTGACCCTTTTCTTCCACTCACAGTGCCTCTGTCACCTCTCTAAGGCCCCTGACCTTCCACTCAAAAAAATGAATAGCAATAGAGAGGGTCACACCAAAACACCAGGGCTAGTGCTGAACGAAATGTGGTGATTTTAGAGAATCATGGCAGAGGCTTTTAGCTTTATGGTGAAGCGGTCCATCTTTATGATGAAGGACCTTATGAGGTTGTAAAGCTTAATATTTTTCCAAGGGTATCTGTCCATTTTTCTCTCTGTGGGAAATGAAAATACCAAAGAAGTTGCCATTTCTCGTGGTATCTTTGTATTAATAGCATAGGTGTTTTTCAAAACATATTCCTTCAAGGTATTAAACATTATTTAAGATAATGCCAGTCTTGTGGGAATAAATACTTCAGGGTTAATAATGCGTATTATGTTACTTTTTCTTGTACATTTTGATAATTCCCATATAGTAGTGAGTATAGCATGATTTATTTGAGAGAGAAACCACATTCATATAACTTCATTAGTGTGTATTGTTATGATGATTCTAATTTACAATTAGCTATTTTTGTTAACCTCTAACTGGCAGAGGCTGTCTAACTTATACATTAAACTTTATCATAGGCATGTCTGTATAGTGTGCTGTATAGCTTAGTTCATTTAGGGTTTGGTGTTATCAGGCATTGCCTGGGGTCTTAGAATACATCCCCTGAGATGAGGGCACAGCTATGCAATATAAACTTCTGTTAAAATTTCCAGACATAATCTCAGAAACTTACCACCACCTGGAAGGACAGTTTGCTCTAGCCCCGTCCCTGTGTCAGCATCTGCCTGTGCTCTGGTCAGCCCTGGCCTTCTTGCTCCCATGTAACGGTACTAAGCTCCCTCCAGCACCCTTGTTTGCAGTCACAACTCTTATCTGCACAGGAAAATGTATTTAGGCCCTTCAGAAAGCAGAGCCTCAAAGTCTTTGTGGAGAAAAGAAATTTCACCATCTTTAATTAGCTTCAGAATTTCTAAGAAATACAGATGCTCAGAGGGCATTTGTGCCATTAGATTTCAAACTTAAAAAAAATTGGGCAGTGCCTGTGGCTCAAAGGAGTAGGGTGTCGGCTCCATATACCGGAGGTGACGGGTTCAAACCTGCCTGGCCATGGCCAAAAACTGCAAAAAAAAAAAAAAAAAGAATTATTCAAACAGCAGAGATAAGAATATTTGTTCTGGAGTGGGGGTCTGAGGGTCTTGGATATTTGCCCTAAAGTGAAGTTGTGAGGGAGTCATTTTGAAAATGGTCTTGGTAAGTACTAGGGTGTCAGCCAAAGGGATGTGGTCTCAGGACGCAGCAGACTGGCCAGGGGGGCATGGAGCTGGGGGTGGAGCCCTTCTACTTCTGTGTCTGTGCCTGGGGGACAGAGGGGCCCCTGCTGTCAGGAGGGAGCAGCAGTGGTGGTGGCCAGCTATGATACAAACACTCTTCTCTGGGAGGTTTCCTAAAATCTCCTGAGAATCTTCCAGACTCCCAGAAATAAATGGGCAGAGGAAAGCTAAAGCCAACTGGCTAAGGCTAACCCACAGCTTCAATTCAGATTTCATGTCAACATCGCCCCATTAAAACCATAGGCTGAGATTTAGTTTGTTCACTTGAAATGTGGTTGGGCCATAATGGGCTGAATTAAGACCCATCAAATTCATATTGAAGTGCCAACTCCCAGTACCTCAGGCTGTGACCTTATTTGGAGATAGGAGCTTTAAAGAAGAAATTAAGGTAAAACAAGGTCACAGGGTGACGTAATCCAACCTGACTGGTGTCCTTATAAGATAGGCAGACCGTGGGTTTGAGACCAGCCTGAGAAAAGTGGTCATTATAAGCCAAGGAAGGAAGTTTCAGAATCAACCAACCTGCCAGCACCTTGCTCTTGGACTTCCAGCCTCTGGGACTGCAGGTCAATAACCTCGTGTTGTGTAAGGCACCGGGGCTGTGTGGCTTTGTTATGGCAGCCCCAGCTGACTGATGTGCCGGGCACTGGGGCGGCAGTCATAAAAAGAATCCCTTAGTTGAAAGGAATTCCTAGAAAGGAAATTAGAGTAGAAAAGGGCCACATGGTGGTGGATCCCAGCCTTCAGCCATCATGGAAGACTTCCAAGATGATGGGGCCTTGGTGAAAGTCAGAGGAGAAGCTGGAGGCCAACACCAGTGCCTTGCTCAGGTGCACATGAATAGTTATGTTTGAACTGGGACTAGAAACCCAGTGTCCTGACACTGCTTTCATTTACCACAAATGTATTTGTCCTTACTTCCTGGGAAATGATGGGGCATAGAGTATGGTATCCTACCTTTCAATGTCTGACATGAATAAGAAATATAGGTGGCTCGTACCTGTAATCCCACTAATCTGGGATGCTGAGGTGGGTGGATCCCCTGAGCTCAGGAGTTTGAGACCAGCCTGAGAAAAGTGAGACCCTGTCTCTACCAAAAATAGAAAAACTAGCCGGGCATTGTGGCAGGCACCTGTAGTCTCAGCTACTCAGGAGGCTGAGGCAAGAGGATCGCTTAAGCCCAAAATTTTGAGCTTGCTGTGAGCTATGATGTCACAGCACTCTACCCCAGGCTGACCCAGTGAGAGTCTGTCTAAAAAAAAAAAATAATAAATAAATAAATAAAAATAGCCTTTGACTGGCTTGTCCAGTTAGTTTTAGCTTCATTCCAAGTATCATTTTGTCGCTGGTACATGCTGACTTCAGTAACTGCAAATGAAAATTTCTGGCTAAATCCATATCACTTTGAAAGGCTCTTTCACACCATTATCCTTGGGATGCTGGTGGCCTTTAAAAGTGCTTTTACTTGGGGCATGGGCAGGAGATTAGCTGAGAATCTAATCTCAGTTAATGGCCTGAGAAGCATGAAGTCACAGCTTCCCAGGGAATGTTTTAGGGTGTGTTGAGGCACCACAGAAAGATGATGCTTGCTGGGCCCTGATTAAGAAAACCTCTCTAAGGCACCTGTGACTTGCCATTCTGTTCCCGCTGCACCCTCTCGTATGATTCTAGTGTAGTAATGCAAAATAGCTGTCCCAGGTGAACTGACCTCACCCCCAAAACCCAATTCCGCCCCCACACTGAACGATCTCTAGCATACTGCTCACTTTATCCAAACCTCAGTTTCCCTGCTGTTGAAGAAGGAGTGGGTAATAATAGTGCATGGACACTGACCAGACACGCCAGGATAAAAGGGACTAGAAGCAGTGCTCAGAAGGTGTCAGCCAAGTTCATTTCTTGCAGGATCCAACCTTACACCTGTCACACAGGGGACACTTGCCTTCTTATCTTTAAAAACTTTCCGGCAAACAGGCATCCCTTTGAAATTTAACAAACTCCTCCTGCCACTGTGACAATGACATCAGGGGACACATTCTCTGGTGAGGAAAAGGAATGTTTAGAGAGACATTATCAGTTTTCTCTTCCTCAGTCATATTTTCCAGGCCCCTAATATTGAAAAGAAAGTGTCAAAAACACATAGGATACTGGGCACAGTGGCTCATGCCTGTAGTCCTAGCTACTTACGATGCTGAGGTGGGAGGACAGCTCGAGCGCCCGAGTTGGAGATCAGCCTGGGCAACATAGCTAGACCTTGCCTCTGGGAAAAACAAAACAAAACAAAACACAACAACCACACACACACACATACACAAACAGCCAGGCACAGTGGGCCTGTAGTACCTACTACTACTAGGGAGACTGAGCTGGGAGGCTCTCTTGAGCCCAGAAGTTCAAGGCTGCAGTGAGCTGTGATTGGGGCACTGCACTCCAGCCTAGGGAACAGGGGTTTTGGCAGCTGGCCCAGAAGACTCTGGTGCGGTGATTACGGAGGGTCCATTTCACATGAAAAGCAGCAGAAACCATTCTTGAATGAGTATTTGTGGGATGCCTACAGCATGAGATGGGAGGGGGGTGACACTCACCCCCAGGTGCTGGAGTCTGGTGGGCTTCCAGTGACACGGTGCTGGAACAGCCACATGAGCACGGAATGGGCAGAGTGCAAGGGGGTTATGGCTGGGAGAGGGGTGTGGAGGGGACAGGGTTGGCAGTCCCAGGAGCACAGCCCACATGGTGCACTGAGAGCTGCAATCATGAGTCAGGGCTGCCCCACCGGGAGGACTAGAGTGGCTGGGGGCAGGGCTAGGGTAAGCCAGAAGCCCCAGTGGGGTAACACTGCCCTGGGATTCCTAAGAGCCATAGAGAGACATTGGCCTGGAGATGCTAAGCAGGGCGTGGCTATAACTCAATTTATCTTTAGATTTTTGAACAAGAGCTGGGAACACAGCACATGCCCTGCTTTCCACCCTAAAAGGCATTCTCTGATCTCATGCTGGGAGGCTGGTCAGGTGTGAAGGCGGGAGCTGAATCTCCCCCCATTCTTAAGGTGAGCTGGAGGGTGGGCTTTGCAGGTCAGATAGGGCTGGCAGGGCACTGCGTACCAGACTTGCTTGATGAGTAAATAATTTCAATAAAAGCTTGAGATGGACCTGGGAGGAAAAAAGTGTCAAAAGAGGATTTTGAGGCATTTTCCAGAACACTATGACAGAAACACTCTTCTCCATCTCAGCAAATGAATTATTTTTCTAAATCCCAAATAGCTCCCTCTGTCAGTCGGGGCAGGCTGGAGGCAGAAACCACAGGAGTGCTGTGGACATAGTGTCAAATTCCGCTTAGCCTGAAGCGGCCTCCCTGCATGTCTTAAGGTCTGGTCAGAAGGCTTCTGCACCCACAGCAAACTGTAAGCTACCCTGATGTGTGAACAGCTGTAACCTGCTCTTGTTCCAAACACTAAGTCTCGGCCACAGGTGGCCAAATGTTCACACCATGTTCAGAAAAGCCAAATGCCAGCTGTGACCAGTCTGCCATGTTCCTGCCTCACTCCTGGTTCCCGTGCCTCACTTTCCTTTTTCTGTCCTTCAGTCCTTTCTGACCACGCAGCAGCAGGGTCTCTCCAAACTTACTCAGGTAGCTGGTGGAGGGGAGATTCCGGAATTGTTTTTGGCTGAATTACACTCTGTTAATTTGTCTACAGTTTTTATTTTGACAACAGACACTATTGTATGAAGAATAGTTATGCAGGCAAAAGACAACTAGCCCCCGAAAAGTGAGCCTTGCCAGTAAGAAGGCCCCTGCTGGCCCTGGAGTGGGAGTACAGGGCTGAGCTTTCCCAGTGTTTCATTTATTTTAGGAAAATCTGTAATTGATGAAGCATTTTCTAAGGGCAGCTACTTTTAAAGTCCTTGTCAGATAACACCAACCTCTGATTTGTGCTAGTGTTGGTGGTAGCTGAGCTTCCTTGTTCTAGTTGTGATTTTCCTGACTCTTGGTACGACGGTGGGTTTTCAACTGTACATTGGACATTCCGTCTGTCATGTTAGGGACTCCAGGTCATATTTAAGTCTTCACTTTGGAAGATGGTCACCTGCTTAGGTTTGGCAGGTCGGAACCTATAGGCCATGGTGCCAAAGGCAGGCTGATGGTCAGAGCCTCTGCAGGGCTGTTTCCTCCTGCTTGGTTTATCTGCTGTCCCCGCAGCTCCCAGAATCCCTGCTGCTGCCACCTGAGGGGCAGGAGCATCTTCCCTGGGCTGAGCCCCCTGTGTCTCTCAGTGAGGTCCTGAGGCTCAAGCTATCTGACAAGGAGGCTTTCCATGTGGGTCCTTCTGTAGGGCCGCCTGCTCCCAGGTGTTTCTTGGTGGGGAGGAGGAGATTGCCTCCCACACCACTCCTCCTGGGGGATTTGGCTCATCCTTCTTGCAGGTGGTGCCAGGGGAGCCTGGCATTGTCAGAGGGTGCCCATCCCATTACAGGGGGAGCAAGCCCCACTGGCCACCCATGGTGGCATGGTGGTGGATTGGGGTCACCCCTATTTGGTCCAGGAAAAAAATTTTGCTGTCCTTCCCTTCCTGGTGTCTCAAACCAGATCTCCTTCCTCTGAAGACTTTTTAGGGTTCTCTGGCTGCCTCTTGTGTTGTTCTGGGTCTCAGGCTGTGCTCTTGACAGCTGGGACAGGTCTACTCACCTCTCTCGTCCATTCCTGCAGGCAGAGGGGAGGACGCCCGTCTTTGTCCTGGATGGTCAACTTTGGACAAATTGTCTTTTCTTCCCCATTTGTGACATTGTATCAACCTTTCCCTTCTGTTGTCAAGAAAGAAATTATTTCTGTTTGAAATAATTCCCCATTATTTTACAAATGGGGAACTGGAAGGAGAGCTGATATTTATTTACTCAGTTAAATACTTCAGATTTAATTCGTTGAGCACAGCTGTGTACGGTGCTGGTACTTTGCTGCTCCTTCTGATCCTCCTCCAATCTAAGAGCTGTTTTTACTCCCATTTTGCAGGTAGAGAACCTGAAATTAGAGCAGTTGAGTTGCTGATCTAAGACCTCAGAGCCAGAGGTGGAGGTGCTGAGTGGGAATGCAGACCTGCAGGTTCCAGCCCTCGGGTGTCTCCACCCCGTTTCTCTACCCAGCACATCCCCTGATGAGGAGGGTGGCTGGAGGCTGCTGTCTGCCTTTTTGGTGTACTTGAACATCTTCTTTGGATGCTTCCAGAACTACAGGACATAGAGCAAAATGGAATCTTCTAGAAAACCTATCCTAGATGACTCTTAAACTACAATGTGCACAGAACTATTGGGGGCTACAAAAAGCCCCTGGGCCCCATTTTTAATTAGTAGGTCTTGGGGGAGGCCCAAGCATCCTGCTTTAAACACTCCCTAAAGCGGATTTCGGTACAATTGAGCAGAAAAGAAGGATCATGGACGAGAGGGGTAGTAAGTTTCCTATAGAAGGTGGCAGTAGCCTTTCTTTTCAGGAATGTGCTCATGTGTTCTGGAGACTAACCCTGGTGGGCCATGTCACCGGAAACTAATGCTTACCAGCTTTCTGGCAGAGTAGGTCAGGGGAAGAAATTTGGCAGTCTGGGCTCCAATTTAAGTGAGAGAAAAGAAATGAAAGGTGGATTCCATATTATGGAATGGGACGCTTGGAGATGCCTCGAGCCAGACTTGCCAGTCAGCCAGAAAGCAACTCTCAGTAGTCACCAGATTATCTACACTACAATCTGTAACTGAACTTTCCAGAACTCAGAATCAGCCAACTACTGAGTGTCCTCCATAGGGTCAGTGGGGGGGTGCCAGAGGCCATAAATTCACCAGAGAGGTTAGGGGTTGGGGTTGCAGGCTTGAGGGTAGTTGTTGCTTAGAAAAACTGGGAAATGATGTATTGGCTCTTAATCTGGGCTGGGGGACAGCTGGAGCCTGGACATCTGGTTGCCTTTGGCAGGTTGTCCCGTAGGCACCTGCCGCGTTTGCATATAAACTTTACGAGTTGCCGGTTACTCCACATTGTCTTCCCTGGCGCTGATGCACCGTGAATCTGCCGGAGTGGAGAGTGTGTCATGGTGCCCCAGAGATGCCTGGATGGTGATTCACGACACACCGTGAATGATAACATGACTGTTATCACACTGGGATTTGGCTTCACAGTTCACCCCAATCTGACTTCTTGAAAAAGCTCAGATTTCTGGCTCATTGTGCCTTTTCTGGAAGAGTGTGCTCTCGACAGAAGAGAAGAAATAGTCCCAAATTGTTCTCAGCAGACCTGTTCTCAAGTAAAACCAGAGTTTAACCAGTGTTCAGCGTCTCCTCTTAAAAACCGCAGCTCTCCACTTTCCAAAGTGAAAGCATCTGGGCCAGGGTTTGTGCAGACAGTAATTTTGATGGCAGGGTCAGCAAATTGTGCTAAGTGTGTGTCCTGTGATCTCCATAAAAGGGAATCATTGAATTTCTGTCCACTTAGCAGTGTCTTTTGTTAATGATGGGCAAGAGGCTTGCATTATTTATGGAGCACTTCGACATCTCAGCAGTTTATGGAGTATATATGAAGAACGGGAGCACTTTATCATCTAATAAAATGCTGGGTAACAATTTTAGTATTGAACTTTAAAGAAGGTTGCATAGATGGTCCTGTGGCCAAGTGGAAAACACGCACTGTAGACTCACGTTCAATCCTTTGCAGCTACTTGCGTGTCTGCGGGTAGGAATGAGGTATTGCTTCAGAGATAAGGAGAGTTATTTTAAGGAGGAGCCTGTACACGATCGTTTTCTCCCACAGCAAACAATCCTTTTATCAAAATGTTGTAAGTTCATTTGCATAAGATTTGAGTGAGATGATTTTAGACCCGCCACCATGCACCAGTAATGAAAACAGAAATAAATTCAACCTTCTAATGGGAAAGTGACAAGTAAAAAAATTAATCTCCAGGGTATCCAATTTTTGAAAATTATCCAGCACAAAATGACTAAAAAACTGAAAAGGAAAGTTAAGAATGTCTCCAAGATTCTGTACCGGTGGTTTGTAATTTAAAATGGCCGTGGAGGGGAATCCAGGGCAAATCTTAACATCAAGCTTTGCCTGTGGTCTCTCCCACTGCTGCTTTTTATGCTTTTATTGTGTCTCTTGTTTCTCTGCTTCCTCAAAACCGTGGGCAAAATTCACATGTAACCCTCACCAGCACACACACTGTGCTTGTGCCTGAGAGTAACCAGAGAGCCCCTCAGTTTTATTTTTTACTTAAAAAAATTGTGGCCTCTGCTAAGTACGTTGCGTGTTCCGGCAGCAGTGAGTGGCACTCAATTATATCTTTATGTTTCAGAAATGGGAGGGGTGGGGGCATCCAGGCCGCAGATAAGAAGCAGCTTTTGCCTTTGAGCTTTCCCACCTTTTTCTTTCCTAGTAGATTTTGCTCTTCTCCCCCACAATTCCAAGAAAGCCAGGCCACCCTTTAGTCCTAAATGTTCGTCCCCAAAGCCTTGCTTTCCTCAAAGTGCACCATGGCCCATAATTAACATCTGATTTCTCAGCCCCCTTCCTTGGTCTCACTTCTCTGTGTGATGCAGGTTTGATGGGGAGCAGATACCTCCATGTGCTCTGAGGCTGGGCTGCCGCCAGCAGCAACATCACCTGGCTTGCAACACAGACTTGAGGAGAGTGGGAGAGGGGCTTGGTAAATTCCCACCCAGTGAATACATTGCATGGGTACACTGCACGCTTCCCAGGTGAAGGACATGCCTACAACGCAGCCCTTAACCAAACTTTATCTTATAGGTTACATTACCCACATGTGATGCTAACTTTGCCATAGCATAGAATAATATGGAAAGTATTCTGCTGTACTCTATAAGGCTCCTGTAAAATGAATGCCAGAATTAGACAAGGCTGACAGGAGAATAAAAACCACTGGCCAATTATATTAACGTGTAGAGATCAGAAATGAAACACAAAAAAAGTCTCATCAAATTTTACACAGTAATGGTTCTTAAAATGTATATATCTTTTCATTGTTGTTGTCTTTTGACAAGAGCCCATGCCCTAGGTAGAGTGCTATGGCATCATAGCTCACAGAAACCTCAAACTCTTGCAATCCTCTTGCCTCTGCCTCCCAAGTAGCTAGGCCTATAGGCATACACCACAAATCCAAGCTAGTTTTTTCTAGTTTTAGTAAAGATGGGCTCTTCCTCTAATTTAGGCTGGTCTTGAATTCCTGAGCTCAAGCAATCTACCCACCTTGGTCTCCCAGAGTGCTAGGATTACAGGTGTGAGCCATTGTGCCTAGACAAAACGTACATATAAAAACAAGACATCCTAGCAATGCAAACATGATTCAATAGTTTTAAAATATATTAATTTAGTTCTCTGCGTCTGCTGATTAAAAAAGACAAACAAGATCATCTCAACAGAATCAAGAAAGCATTTGCTAAAATTTGACATCCGTTGCTGAAAAATGTAAATAAAAACAAAACAATAAAGCTAGAAATAAAACATTAACTTCATATGAGAGAGATCATCTAGAAACCTGAAGCCAGTGTATTTGCTAATGGTGAAATATAAGAAATATTCATGCTAAAATCTTATACAAGAAAAGGACTTCAATTGGTATCACTTTTATTCACTATTGAATAAGAAATATCAGCAATAAACAAAGAAATACAGTATAAACCAGGTAAATAAGGAGACAAAACTTCCATTTAAATAACAAAGATAAATATATGCAGGACTTAATTAAACTAAAACATTTCTGCACAGCAAAGGAAATAACCTACAGAATAAAGAGACAACCCTTAGAATGGGAGAAAATATTTGCAAACTACACATCCAACACAAGACAAGTAACCAGAATCAAACAAATCAGCAAGAACGAAACAACACCACCAAAATGTGAGCAAAAGACATGAAGAGATTTTTCAAAAGAAGATACACAAGTGACCAAAAAAATGTGAAAATATCAACATCACTAATCATCAAGGATATGCAAATTTAAACACAGTGACATATGTCATACCAACTTACCCCTTTCAGTATGGCCATTGTTAGTTAAAAAACAATAGGTATTGGCAAGAATGTGGTGGAAAGGGAATACTTACGCACTGTTGGTGGGCATGTAAATTATAAATTAGTACAACTTCTGTGGGAAACAGTATGGACATTGCTCAAAGAACTAAAAGTGGACCTACAATTCCATCTAGCAATCCCACCACGGGAGATCTACCCAGAGGAAAAGAAGTCATTATGCCAAAGAGACACCGGCCCCCAAGTGCACAATTCACAATTGCAAAGATAGGTAATCAACGCAATACTCATCAACTGCTGAGTGGGTAAAGAAAATGTGGCATGTATACACCACGGAGTACTGCTCAGCCACAAACAGAGATGAAATAATGCCCTATGCAGCAACTTGGATGCAATTGGAGACCATTTTCCTAAGTGAAGTACCTCAGGAAGCATAGACGGTCATACAGTCTAGGCATGTTCCCAACAGGTGCCTCTCTGGGGACTGTACTTGGTGGGCACGTGCTGGCCTGGTGATTCCTGCTACTGATGCTGCCTTCCCCCTGTGGGCGTGTTGGTCTCCTCAGAAACACTTTCTGTGCTCATCTCTGCCCTTAGGCAGATGTTCCTCTGGGTCTTTCTTGTGTCTACTGGACTAGAAATCCTCCCAGTGGCAGTAAATCCTTCAGGAAAGTCAGTCCTGTAGGCACCATAGGCCAACATGTGAAGACCAAAGTTTGATGAAATAGGCAATGATGGGAAGTAAATGGGTCAAGAATTCACAAAAACTGCAGTAGGACTCAAAGAACTTTTCTGAATAGAAAAATTATGAGCTAGAAGACATAGGAAAAATCCAGTAAATTGTAAAATAGGTGGATAGTCTGAGTATTCCCAGCCATGGCTACAAATTCCACACACTGGAAACTCCCAGATGACAGAGGGACTAGATATAAATAAGAAGAGCCGTTAGGCCCATTGTGCACAGAACTGCACCTGGCAACAAGCCCCAACATTGCAGAAAAAGCCAGAAAACCAAAACCATGGGAAGCAGAGCATAAAGCTCTCCTGTTACAGGATTCAAACTGTGTATTTCACATACTCATAAGTACATATACACACAAATCACACACACACACACACACACACACAATGGTCCCAGTACAGCCCACGTTTGTCTCACTATTAAGGATCCAGGAAGCAGGGATTGGCAGGGAGGAGTGCTCCAAAAACACAAAATATTTTCCCCTCGCATTTAAATAGTAGTGCATTTTAGCTAATATCCACAATTACCATTGATGTAGCAGATGGAAAAATCTCTTAAATCCTTAACTCTAATAACTTACATGCCATGGATTGCCTGAGATCAGGAGTTCAAGACCAGCCTAAAGAAAGCAAGACCCCATCTCTACTAAAAATAGAAAAATTAGCCAGGTATTCTGGTGGGCACCTGCAATTGCAGTTACTCAGGAGGCTAAGACAAGAGGATTGCTTGGGCCCAAGAGTTTGAGGTTGCTGTGAGCTATGACAGCACAGCGCTCTATCCAGGTGACTGAATGAGACTATGTCTCAAAAATAAAAAATAAAAAAGAAGGAAAGAATGTGTTCATTCTTCGAATACCTTTGAATGAACACATTAGCCAGCTCTGGCTTTGCAGAACTCACATGACCATGGACAGGGTCTGGGTAGCTGGCCTGAGACACTGCAGGATGGATGTGCACAGTTCTGCAAAACAGCTCACACTACACAAAGACACTGAGATGAGCTGAAGTCAAAAGGGCAATAACAAGTACTGAATAACAACTTTGCACAGTTGTATATTTGATAGTTGACTGTCAGGAAATTTGCAATGGCTAAAATATACCCCTACATTTATCCAGTAAGTAGTATTTAGATATCTACCTTTTTGAACTTTAAAAATAAGTAGGAATTTCATTAGCATTTGGACTCCTTCCTCAAAGCTGTTCTCCTTCGACTCTTAGGGGTTAAAAAATATACATCAAATGTTGACCAAGTGAGCCTGTTATTAACATCTGACATGAGCTGTTGAAATTGACTTGGTATGTCCTGTGCCTTGAACACAATGCTGAGTGGAAAAGGGGATTCCAGTAACTCAAGGCATGCAGTGGCATTACGATTCAATTATCATCTTGGGTTGTGGGGGAAGAAATGCCTATTGCAGCAGGTGCCGTGGGTGCTGTGCTTGACATTATGGTGGTCGTGACTGCAGGGCCCACGGAGAGGAATGTCATAGCCATGTGACACTGCACAGGGAAGCAGCCACCAACAACACAATCCGCTCTCAGTGAGCACTCAGCTCAAGTCATGATCAGGGAATCAGACAGCTGCTGCAATGATGCTGCAAACAAAACAAAACAGCTTTGTTTTTCCTGATACCAGCAAGGCAAAGATAGGCAGCCAGCAATGTACGTGATTCTCTTACTTCAAATATGCCTAGGGTAGTTGAACTTCAGCTAGAAAGGACCAGTCCCTCCTGGACACACACACAAAAAACAAACTGAGAATTAGACAGATTAAATCTCTAGCCAAAGACAACATGAGTACTTAATGTCATCTCAAGCTCCTTTCCCATGGTGATGAGGGTTGTTCCCTGGGGTCTTCTCTCTCAAAGGCCAAAGGCAGAAAATCCTTGAAGAATAGAATGAGTAACCAGCACCTCTCAGGCTGGGGTCTTCATGGTAGGATGCATCTTTTATACCTGGATTTGTGTGTGTGTGTATGTTTTTGCTTGTTGCTTGCAGGCCGAGTTCAGTGGCCCCTGTCAGCATAGCAATGATAGGCAACTTCACTCTTAACTACGATTTTGTTAGGAAATAGATCTCAAACAACCAGCACAAGGAAGCCAGAAACCATTGTTTCAAGTGAGTAAATGTTTAGATTTATTTTCTCTTACCAAAATGTGCCTCTTAAAGACCCTGATAGAAAAAAAGAAATAAAAGCAAAAATATGCAACCAGCAATGTACATGGTTCTCTTACTTCTAATATGCCCAGGATAGTTGAACTTTGACTAGAAAGGCCAGTCCCTTCTTGACCTGTGGGGCAGAGAAGTGAAAGGCAGGGGCTTTGTGTTGGGGATGCAGGGACGGTGACACCTGCCAGGCCTGCCCATCATCCCCTTATCCCAGGGCATGGGAATGTTCTATCCTGTTTTATACATTAATACGGTGAGACACTGAATCACTGCAGGTGACTGCAGCTCGCTGCGTAGTGTCCCTCGGTGGCTCCGCCTCTTTAATGTGAAGAACCTAAAGAACTGCACCTGGGCCATGTGCCTTCTCCAGATTCAAAGAGCAAATGCAAGTTTAAAGGCTGGTGCAGCCTATCTTTTTCTTTAAAGTGGATTATCCACAGAGACTTTATACTTTGCAAACATTTGTGTAAAATAGTTGTTCCAGTCCTGATCTGAACAGAACTTTTTGAATGATGGAATGCGTAAACCTTATCCTAGAAATAAATTAGTATTCTAGATAAGTGCTTTAACATTTTTACAAAGTATTTTAATGGTCTAAGTACTTTTCTGAACATCATCCAGACACCAACTCCACTGACTCTTGAACAACCCTCCGGGGATCCCAGGACAGGGCAAAGGTTCTGTCCTTCTCTCAGCAGCTATGCTGTTCTTTGCACCCACACCTGCAACTCTTCAACCGTTGTTTTCTATAACATTTTCTACCAAGAGTCAGTCTTTGATCTGACTTGGCTTGTTAGAGATCTTGCCCCCTGCCTCATACGTAACTAGAGTTATAGGACATGTACAGCATAGTGGAGCAAGAATGGAAGGCATGACAGATGTAGGTTACATTTTCACTGATGCTTATCATTACTTGCAATTATGCCATTTGCATTCCTTGACAGGGTCATGCCCCCATTTTCATAAGGAGGAAGCAAAGGGTAAGAAGACGAGGGATCTGCCCTGAAGCTTACAACTAACATGGAAAGGCTCAAGGTCTTTCTTAGAACCCATCTGTTTTCTAAATATCCCCAGACTTCCCTCCTCAAGGGCATGCAGCAGGATGTCTATAAATCACCACTGACTTCTGTAACGAGGCGAGCCGGTGCAAGTACAGATGTACCTGGACGCACCAGGAATCCGGGCTGCACGCCACAGAGGACAGGCACCCAGGTGATACTACGTACCTGGCCCCTCTGTATCTGCGGACAGGCAACACCCATGAAACAGGGATGCAGGAATCTGAATGGGAAACGCAAGGGTGCTTTCCTTAAATCCCTCTGGTTTGCTGTCAGGGTGCAATTGCATTTGTGTTTTCTCCTGCTTTCCCCACAATCTCTCCCGCTTCCCTCCTCTGGAAGGGAACATGAGAAGGGTTGGCAATTTTTAAAAATTATTGTTAATAGACCTAGTAATGACCCACAATTTGCATGCATTTTCTTGAGAAGCTGACTGAAGAATTGACTTCAGCAATTCCAGAAGAGCAGCATTGATACGGCTATGAAGCCAAGCCTTTCCAGAGTCCCTTGGAGATTGCTGACACAGGAAAGGCTTTTGTTAATCTATTCATGGGTAGATGACACCATGGAATACTATGCAGCATAAAAAAGATGGATACTTCACATCTTTTATGTTTACCTGGATGGAGCTGGAACATATTCTTCTTTGTAAAGTATCTCAAGAATGGGAAAAAAAGTATCCAATGTACTCAACTCTACTACGAAATCAATATATAACCACCTACACACTCATATAAATGGTAAAACATAACTATAGTCCAGAAAGTAGAAGGGAAGAGGAGAGAGAGGGGAGGGGAGGGTATTTGGGGGACCTCACCTAATGTGCATGATGCAATGGTACATTTCAATACTATTAAGAAAAGAGTATAATTATGATAGATGTGTTAATCAGTGCAATATAAGCATTTCACATTGTATATCTAATCAGTACACTGAACCCCATAAAGGCATCAATGTTCACAGTTATGATTTAACTAAAAGAAGAAATAAAAAGGAAAGGCTTTGAATCAGTTTCATAAAGGTTTCCCAATCTGTACCTTTGAACTTCATGGTGGGGGTGGGGAAGAGCAAAATCTATTAGTCAGGTAGAGAGCATATCTGATTTTCTCTCAGACTCTGAGTAGAAATGAACTGGCCTTTAAAGAACAGATGCAATTACAATTCTGTGAGGACCAGCCATATGTCCCTGTCATTTGTGTACTAAGAAAGGGCTACAGCACTAAGAAGGGGCTGTGAGGCGCTTGGTGTTCAGCCTTGCAGACTGCACAGCAGGGATGCTGAGTGAGGCAGAACTTCGTGGAAAAATGTTGAATCAGTGAATTTCCATGAAACAGCCCCCAGAGGCAAAATATTTAGTGACTTCAGCCTGCATTACTTATTGACTTATGGGGAGTTTGTGGGCTTACCATTTTATTAGTGTGGCACCAGGTCATCTGAGAAAGTTGTAGCTACTGGAAAAACTCCCCAGAAGCACATTTCCTTATTATCTCAACAGAGCACTTTGAGGACTGAGCAGTCTCTGCTATGTCTCTGGGAATAGGCAGAAAATGCTGGGTCTTGTGCAAGTCTCGCTTTCTAAGGTTGTCAAACGAAAGTGAGTAAAATCCACACCTACTTCATTTCGTCCTTTGGTGATCTTATGGTTCTTATTCTGTACCTTCAGGGCCATGTACGGCTAGGAAATCTCCAATCACTGTGACCAAAGGTAGGTTTGGACACCTAAATTGGTCCTTTCTATTGCCTTTTTTTTTCCTTTTAACAATTTTTTAAATTAAATCATAACTGTGTATGTTAATGCATTTATGGGGTACAATGTGCTGATTTTATATACAATTTGGAATGCTTACATCAAACTAGTTCACGTAGCCTTCACCTCACTTATTTGTTGTGGTAAGGCATTAGTGGCAGGATGTCTGGCATCAGAGAAAGCTTTTGTTACTGAGAATATAGAACCAAGAATAAACAAAATTCATATCAGGAGGACTGGAAAAAGGAGTCAACCTATAGTGTGTGGTTTCAATAAAGTTCACTTCAACCATTTTCAAAACAAAAGGAAAACTTAATATTTGGAATTTCTCCCCCCATATTACATTACATAGTACTTTAAGAAAGTCACAAATACAGAACAAGCCACTATCAAATATTCATCTTAAAGAGATTTCCAGAGATTTGGGTTAGAGGTCAGACTTATTTAACCCCAACTGTCAATAATTCTATAACTTTTTATTGCTTGATATTACAAAATTCTCGAATGTCACTTAAGAGATTGAACAGGGCACAGTGGCTCATGCCTATAAATCCCAGCACTCTGGGAGGCCCAGGAGGGTGAATTGCCTGGCTCAGGAGCTCGAGACCAGCCTGAGCAAGAGCAAGACCTGGTCTCTACTAAAAATAGAAAAGCTGAGATAAGAGGAATCCTTGAGCCCAAGAGGTTGCTGTGAGCTATGATGATGCCACGACACTCTACCCAGGGCGACAGAGTGAGACTCTGTTTCAAAAAAACAAAAAAAGAGATTGAATAAAAAGTAAAATTGCTAAGAGTAGTTTTACTGTTTGATTAGTTGGACATTGATAAGACAGATAAGGTATACAGTCATGTACTGCACAGTGGGGTTTCAGCCAGTGCTGAGCCACAGCCATGACAGCACTCACACATGCACTGTAAGACTGTAAGGGACTATGTATAGAAATCTAATACAGTAGAACCTCTACGAGTTGACCACATAAGGGACTGTAACAAACTGGTCAACATGAAGAAGTGCTCAACATAAGGCACTAGGCCTACTGTGCTGGTACATGCATGGGGAGTATGTCTGGTTTACGAAAATTAGGTCAACTTAAGGAGGTGGTCAGTGTAGGGAGGTGGTCAGCTATGGAGTTCTACTGTATTTGGCACTTGTCATTAGCACTGCAGATCAAGTAGGGGAATAGGACTGCTACTTAGTAATGGTGCTGGGACATTTGGTTTTCCATATGAAAAAAAAATCAATGATGATATATATATGCCATCTAGTTTTCTGTAAGTATACTCTAAGACTGTAGTCTCTGCCCTCAGGACATGGACTGGTACCTATCCAGGGCCTGTTAGGACCTGGGATGCACAGCAGGAGGTGAGTGGCAGGTGACGCAGCAGACTTTCATCTGTATTTACATCCACTCCCCATCGCTTCCATCGTTGCCCAAGTCTACCTCCAGTCATATCAATGGCAGCATTAGGTTCTCATGGAAGCACGAACTCTACTGGAAATTGGGCATGTGAGGGATCTAAGTTGTGTGCACCTTGTGACAATGTAATATGCCTTCCCTGCCCCATGGAAAAATTGTCTTTCATGAAACTGGTCTCTGGTGCCAAAAAAGTTGGGGACCACTACTCTACGATATTCACAGAATGGAAAAATTCCCTAAAAACACATTTCTCAGAATGTATATCCCCATTGTTAAGCAACATATGACTATATAAAAATAAATAGAGTACACACAATAATTTCTCTGTCCATTGAGAGCAGAGCTACAAAGCCAGGCCATTTGATTCAGTTCCTGGCTCCACCATCTGTGTGGCCTTTCCAGGTTTTCCCATTTATGATTTCTCTAAAATTCTACTACTGGGGAGGTTGAGGCAAAAGGATTGTCTGAGCCTAAGAGAGGGGAACTTGCTGTGAGCTATGATAATGTCACAGCACTCTCCCCAGGGCAACAGAGTGAGACTCTGTCTCAAAAACAAAAACAAAAGAAAACCTGACTGTTTTTAACAATGGATTTTGTTCCTAAAGCATATTAAAAATGATACTATTAAAAAGAGCATGAAGGTTAGAGGAAGGAATTTGTAATATGTGCACAGACCCCTTGTGTCGACACACATGAATTTCAAGGCAGCACTAGATAAAATTCAATGCTTGTTGAACTCTTCCCTTCATGCTGGAAAGTGATTTAGGGTCTTGGAAAGGAAGAAGTCCCATATTTTGTGTGTAAATTGTGTTAAAACTGTGCAGACATTCAATTTCCAAGCTCCCCAAGAAAAATCATACAAACACACATACTTAAACCCCTAAGGAAAAAAGAAGAAACCTGCCTTGGCCTCAGACTCCAGTTTGTAAGACGAGAAAGCCAGACTAGATTTCTCAGTCAGACTGGAAGGTCCTCCAAGATCATGTCCAACATGTGGCAGGTGTTTTATGCCTATGTTAGCCCTTCATGGGTAGTGAGATTAAGGTTGTTCTTCTGAAAAAGTTTTCACTGTGGAGCTTTAAGTAGGGAAAGAATCAAAATACTCTTTTCAAGTCTGGTTTTTAATTTTATTTTTAATTGTTTTTTTTTATTGTTTTCATTTTATTTTAAAAGCAAAAGCCTCAAGTTGCCAATGGCTGCACACATTTCCTCCCCATGCAATTACCCTTGGAAGTTAACCTAAGACAGTTTTCTAGAATCTATTTTTAACGAGAAACTTTGATCCCTGAAATTTGTTTTGAACATATTCTTTTTCCTTTCAGACTTCTTACAGAACTCTGGCGTTTCCAAACCTCAGTGACAAGAACATAGCAAAGGAATTTGGCTCAACTGAGTAATTGTCTCCTGTTATGTAGTAGCCTAGCTCAAAGTTGTTTTGCTTTTAGTGGCCTAGGCCAACCATTTGAGTATTTTGATTCTAGTGATAAACCTCTCAATGAGAGTGGGCAGGTTCCCATGTAATGGTTAGCTTCTTATTAATATAGTGACCATAGCCAGAGCCTTAGCAAAGTAAGCTCTTTACCAGAGACTCTGAATAAAGGTAGGACAATATGGAGCACAAGAAAATAGGAGAGCCAAAGCAAGTCTGCGACAGTTTTCCCCTCTCCACCTTAAACCCCAGGATGATTGTAGACATTTGTTTTTGTACTTTCTCACGGCAGGAGAGAAAGTTCTCCTCAATTGTCTCTCCCCATGTGCTTCTAGGATTCTAACTCACCCCCACTGTATTAGGATTCTCCAGAGAAACACAGCCAAAAAGAATGTATATATATGTACATATGAATATATGCATATATATGTGTTGTGTGTGTGAAGATACAGGGTATCCATAAAGTGTGTGAGAAGTGGACTTTATGGGCATCCTGAATTTATGAGGAAGAATTGGCTCACATAATTAATGGAAGCTAAGAGTTCCCCCAATCTCCCATTTGCAAAGTGGAGACCCAGAAAAGCTGGTACTGTAGCTTAGTCCAAATCAGAGGCTATGGTGTAAATCTCCATCTGATGCTCCAGCTGAAGTAAGCAGGCAGGAAAAGAGGGTGAATTCTTCCATTCTTCCTTTTTCTTTTGTTCTCTTCAAGTCCCCAAGAGATGTATTGATGCCCATGTTGGGGAGGGTCAACTGTTTTACTGAGTCCACTGATTTCAAATGCTAATCCCATATGGAAACACGATTATAGACACACCCAGAAATAATGTTTAGCCAAATATCTGGGCTCCCTAGGATCCAGTCAAGTTAACGTATCAAATTAACCATCACAGCAAGCCTTCACAGTGGAACACATACATTAGACCACAGTTTATCAAACTGTCTGTCATGAAGGAGTTCCCCCCACTACTATGCACTGATACTTGTGTAAAATACAATAACAATGAATCACTGAAAGTCTGACACACAAAAAGATATATAACATATAAACCTCAATATTTTATTATTGGATTCTATTACTCTGTTAAATTACAATAAATATTTCTAACATTCTTGGTTTCTATACTTATCACAAATGGTAAAAAAAAGGTGTAGACAGGCATGGAGCAAACTTTGAGTAGGCTAACTTAGATAGGACAACAGTATTCTTGGGTTACCAGTGATTACTTCAGAGGTGTTCTTAGGACCTAAGTTTTCCCCATACACCTGAATATTGGGACTTCATCTGGGAATTCTGGGATGATTATTTTCCTTTTTTCCTGGCTAGATGCCATCTGGGACCACCAGGGACATGGCTTGAGAATGTGTGGACACTGAGACAGCAGCAGGACCCATGGATGGCAAGTGAGAAGCTGGTCTACTCTGGTATCGTGGAGAAATATCAGCCCATGTATTTAAAACTGTGCTCAAGTCTGAATTCATATGGTTTTGTGTCATGTGCAGGAGAAAGAGTCCTATGTGATACTGTGATTAATTTGTATATTCTCCCATGAACCAGCCTCTCTTTGCCAGTCATCCTTCCAAAACACAGAGCTGAGTGTGCTTCCATGATTAAGGAGAACTTGGCATCCCACTCCCCTCAGTACAAAGGTTAGGCATCTTACACTGTCATTCAGAGTTTTTCATGGTCTGGCCTAATTCTGCTTTTCAGCCTAACTTTTTGCAAGTCTCATCTGTAGAAGCATACCATATGCTCTATTGTGACCAGGCAGTATGTTTATAGGTGTTGTAGGTTTGCTCATGCTCTCTCTGCCTGAATTGTGCCTCCCCTTCTCACACCTATAACTAAGAATAGAACCCTGAGAATGTTATTCTTGCTAATTCAAGGGCTAATTTTGAAAGTGTTGGCAGAAGGAAAAGATCGATTCATCCAGACACTTGATAAAAAATGAATTTAGACCCTAAATTGCTCATTTCATAGGAATTCTAATATGCTTATGCTACGAAAAGTCTCAGACAAAGCATGACTTTAAAGTTACTGTAAAAATAAAGAATCAAGAAATAAAAATAGATGTCTGTACAAAAACAGGTGTAAGTATGTCCACAGCAGTATTATTCATAATAGCCAAAAGGTAGAAATGAGCCAAACATTCAACAACTAAGGGATGAAGAAAATGTGGTATATCTACCTAATGGAATATTATTTGGCCATAAAAATAAGTGAAGTTTGATACATAGGACAATGGAGATGAACCTTGAAAATGTGCTAAGTGAAAAACATCAGAAACAAATGGCAACATAGTCATGATTCTATTTTTATCAAATGTTCAGAATTGAGGA
>CAUYQV010117156.1:0-18812 GCA_963574575.1 Galagoides demidoff
GGCGTTGTGGTGGGCGCCTGTGGTCCCAGCTACTTGGGAGGCGGAGGCAGGAGACTCGCTTGAGCCCAGGAGTTGGAGGTTGCTATGAACTGTGATGCCATGGCACTCTACCCAGGGGGACAGCTTGAGGCTCCGTCTCAAAAAAAAAAGGAATCAAGATAATATACTTTAATGATTATTTACTTTTTCCTGGAATAAATTAAAAATACAGTCTGGCTAGCTCAGTCGGTAGAGCATGAGACTCTAAAAACAATATAATCTTATGGTCAAAAGTCAAAGTGTTTTTAATCTTTTTATTTTATGTTTATTATTTATTTATTTAGAGACAGAATCTATATTTGTTGCCCTTGGTAGAGTGTTATGGCATCATAGCTCACGGCAACCTCAAACTCGGGGGGCTCAGGTGATCCTCTTGCCTTAGCCTTCCAAGTAGCTGGGACTACAGCTACCTGCTATGAGACTCAACTATTTTTAGACAGGGTCTCACACTTGTTTAGGCTGGTGTTTTTTAACCTTTTTAATACCTATGTTGTGACAACTGAAGGATTTAATTGCTTATCTCCAGCATATAGCAAGCCATTAAAAACCTCTATACAAGATCATGGCCAAAAAAAATTCTTTATAATAATTTTATTTATTAGGAATATTTTATGTTTGTTCAAGTAAAGATACTTTGATATAATAATGCTGGCAGAAGATAATTTTAAACATAAAAGTTCCTTCTATGCAACAGCCTAGAGTAGACAATTTTAGACAATAAAATTGCGATAGCCAAACAAAACTCATTATCTTATACCTACAATCTAGGAATTATTTCCCTAGCTCTTTTTGCATGGAGTACTAGTTCTGGGAGATAGTAATAGGTATATCTCCACATCCTTAGCCCTTTCCTTTCAAAACTTACAAAAAAAAAAAAAAGAAAGAAAAGCTTTGTGGTCAAAGAAATTTGGGAACATCATGGAAATTTTTGCAGGGTTCATTTATGTTTTTTGTTTTGTTTTGTTTTTTGAGACAGAGCCTCAAGTTATCAACCTGGGTAGACTCCTGGGGTGTCACAGCTCACGGCAACCTCAAACTCCTGGGCTTAAGTGATTCTCTTGGCTCAGTCTCCCAAGTAGCTGGGACTACAGGCGTCTGCCACAACACCTGGCCATTTTTCAGTTGTAGCTGTTGTTGTTTGGCAGGACCCGCCAGCTCTGGTGTATGTGGCTGGCGCCTTAGCTGCTTGAGCTACCACCAGTTCATTTATATGTTAATGTCTCTAAGAAGTCTTATAATTTTTAAGAAAAGAAACTTGTTAAATTTGACCACGGTATTTTCTAGCAAAAACACATTTTTGCCACACAAATCTTAGGATACAACTTGAAGCACTGATGTAAAATAGCAAGTGCTGATTTCTGAATGAGACTTTAGTCCTCAAACTCTTTTTCTTAATTTTCAAAAGTGTATTCTCTTTGTTGAACTTAAACTTGTCGCTAGGTCCTTCTTTCTTTTGTTAAGCACTATTGTGTTATAAAGCAATGGTGTATGCATAGTGGATGCAGTGGGGGGTCAGGCTAGCTTTGTGAGACTGTGAAGGCTTTTTGGATTCCTTCTGTTGCTGGGGGTTTTATAAAAATACATGGAGAAAAGCAGAAAACATGTTTTGTAGTGAAGTGTCAAACTTTGAAATGCCTTTCAAGATAAAACCACTGCCTTACACTTAGGCTTCATGGTAAGCTGGTCCACATCCTTCTTCAGGCTGTATCATAGGGTGGTGAGCCTCCACACAGGAAAACGTCACCACCTCTCTGAAGGTAGCTTCAGCTCTGGGGGTTGGATTGTGGTGTTGTCTAGGTAGCGGTGTCCCTTCTCCCTACTGCAGGGTTCTTCTGTTACGGTGACTGATCTGTCTCTCTACTTTCTGTGCACGTTTACGTCTCTGCCAGAGACAGAAATTGATGTAATTAGCCAGTTATGTCCAGCAGCCTGTTAATGCTCATGATCTTGTTAGTGACCATTTCATTGGTCACTGGACAACCTAGAGAAAGCTGCTTTGCAGTTCACAGACCAATTCTGATCCTTCTCCTGTGGCAAGAGAAACAAGTCACTGGTAAGACAGATTCTGCCTTGGCCACTGCTCTTGAGTATCACACCCCTATACTGAGTTAATACGAGAAAGATAATTCATAAAAGCAAAACTGGCAAAAAGTAAACTTTCTGGTTTAACCTTAGAGCAGTTATTCTAAGTATTTCAGTCCATAGTAAATTTTTCCAGCTGATTTTTTTTTTAGCATTGACTACTTTCATAACTATTCGTGAATATAGTTTTTTGGTTTTTTGGCTGGGGCTGGGTTTGAACCGGCCACCTCCAGCCTGTGGGGCCGATGCCCTACCATTTTGAGCTATAGATGCTGCCCCAGCAGTAGCGGTTTTGGTAACTGCATGGAATTTTTCCAAGAGAACTATCATCTTATGTTTTAGTTTTGTTTTTGTTAAAACAGAGTCTCATTTTGTCACCCTTGCTAGAGTGCATGACATCATGGCTCACGGCAAACTCAAACTCTTGGGCTCAAGCAATTCTCTTGCCTCAGCTTCCCAAGTAGCTGGGACTACAGGCACCCTCCACCCAGCTATTGTTATTTTGTTTGTTTGTTTTGAGACGAGGTCTTGGCTCAGGCTGGTTCAAACCTGTGAACTCATGCAATCCACCCATTACAGGCATGAGCCACCATGCCCAGCCTTATTATCTTGTTTAATCTTGAACTTTAGATCTGTTTGATAGTATTTAGTTGAGAAACCCTGGAATCCTTGAATTCTGCCTTAGCCCAGGTACCTTCCTTCCTACATAGTCTCCACAAGAGGGAATAGTTTGCTAAATACCTTTTGCCAAATGACCAGTTCACCAGGTTTACCAATTGTAATTTTGACATCTTTAACTGGAATGTTACTCAAAGATATTAAATAGAGCTCAGTACTCATAGCTCAATTAGTAGGGCATCAGCCACATACACCAAAGCTGGTGTGTTGGAGCCTGGCTTGGACCTGCTAAACAACTATGATAACTGCAACCCAAAAATAGCCCGGCATTGTAGTGGGCACCTGTAGTCCCAGCTACTCAGGAGGCTGAGGTAAGAGAATTGCTTAAGCCTAAGAGTTTGAGGTTGCTGTGAGCTATGACTTCACAGCACTTTGCCAAGGGCGGGCAACGTAGTGAGACTCTCTCTCTCAAAAAAAAAAAAAAGCAGTGAGACATTGTCTCTACTATTAAAAATATATACATTAAATAGATAAAAATATTTTCCGAACTGATATTGATTTATTAAAACCTATGAAATTGACAAATCATAAAATTGATAAAATGTTCTCATGTGAAAAAATCCTCAATAAAATGCTTGGTTTTTTTGTTCTTTGTTTTTTGAGACAGAGTCTTACTTTGTTACCCTTAATAGAGTGCTGTGACATCATAGCTCACAGCAACCTCAAACTGTAGGGCTCAAGTGATTCTCTTACCTCAGCCTCCAAAGTAGCTGAGATTACAGGTGCCCACCACAATGCCTGGTTAGTTTTTAGAGACAGAGTCTTGCTCTTGCTCAGGATGATCTTGAATCTGTGATCTCAGGCAATCCACCCTCCTTGACTTCCTAGAGTGCTAGGATTACAGGTGTGAGCCACCACACTCGACCCAAAATGACTGTTTTTATTTTATTTTTTTAAATGCGTGTTTTTAATTTAAAGTTTTGTTAGTTAATATGTGATGGTATTGCTACAGCTAGTTCTGATTTTTTTAAAGGTGTTTTTGAGTGTCATTTAAAACTTTTTCATCTTTTAAAGGTTTTTATGATTCATTTGTAGATCTCCAAGGAGCTTATCAGGCTTTTTTTATATTTCTAACAGTAAAAATGTTTAAATTCAAACATCAAAAAGAAGCCATAATTAATTGAATAGTGCTGTTCATATTTGAAATTCTGAATTTCTCACAAGAAGCAACTTGTATTTTTCTAGGAAGAGTAAACACAAAAGCATAGCCATTTAACAGAGTAAAAAATATGGGTATCTAGCTATGATTAGTTCTTGAAATGTTATATATCATAATTGTGAAGAAATTGTGAAAGAAGAATCAAAAGCTGAAAGTGTTGGCAAAATATGAAGAAATATTTTTAAAGTTATCCCATTGAAAAATGAAATGGTGGCTAATCAATAATGAAGTTATGGTTTTCAATTATATTTCGTGGTTTGTAGTCACACAACGTTCTTACTAAAGCTATCAGTAATGATTTTTGATAAATTGGTAAAATTGATCATTTAGCAAATTGGCTTTTGAAAAATGCGCCATTTGATTAATTCATTTTCAGCGTATTAACTGAATCCCAAAGAAGTGTTTGTAGACAGGTCAGTGTAAATAGGATCCTCGATACCAGCTGTTATAACTGTTATAACTCAGTTATCAGGATTTTATCCACTTTGAGCTGGTCACATAGTACGTGAAGTGGGAAAAATGATAAGCCTAAGCTCACCAGGAGAAGAAAGCTGTCTAGCTAGAATTTATTGCCAGTGAAAGTGAGTATAAACCTTCTTACCAATTCTGGAGCTTGGATGATTAGAAAAGAAAACCAGAGAGGGAGCCAGGATGAGGACAGCTGTGGGAAAGGACAAAGAGGCCAGTTGTACTGGGCTGGCTGCATGAACACAGAGTCGTTCAGCCTGGTAGGAAACACGTTTTGATGAAGGTCCTCGATTCTGACCATTTAATTAGCCACTCCTAGTAGTGCAAGAAAGGCGGGCAGAACTGGACCATCAGAGGGAACACTAGAATTCCGTTTGTTCCACAGTACTCACTCACTCTCACCCCCAAATGAACTTGGAAAATCCCAGGGTAAAGTGGTACAGACCATAAAATGAGAGCTGACCATTCTGTTTCTGAAATTCCTTTTAATCTTTAATTCAGTATAAATTGTTTTTTCTTTACACATACCTGTGTTTTACTTCACCTGAGTATTATGATTTCTTTTGACACCCACCAGAAGAGTTACTATGGTTCCCCCTCCATATGTTTTGCATTTACATCTCTTTTTATAATTTCTTACTTTGTTGCAGAGACAAGAAAGATTTGCTGATAGGTCGCTATTGGAAATGGAAAAAAGGGTAAGTATCCCTCTTATTGAATAAGTGATTATTTTTCCCTTTATTGTTTTATGCAAGCAATGGTTAGCATTTTGTTTTTATGGATGGTAATTTTAATTAGTTTATATTAATATTTATTAGTGAAAGTGTTTTATGGCTTATAAAGTCTTTATTCTTTATAAAGTTTTATGAGCTCTCTTAAATATGGAATAGCCTTATTAAGATTTAATTTACTACATTATTCTTTTAATGAATTGAAAAAGCTATCTTGCCTTGATTCTGAAATAATGCTATACATATTGTGATAGTGAAATGCCACCCATCTTTTTTTTTTTTTTATCTAAAGCATTTAAATCATACATACATAGAACCTCTGTAAGTTGACCACCCAAGCGACTGTAACAAACTGGTCAACATACAGAGGTGTTCAATATAAGGAATAAGGCCTATTGTCCAGATAAGTACGGTGGTACATGCCTAGGATATGAAAATTGGGTCAATTTAAGGATGTGGTCAATAAGGGAGGTGGTCAGCAATGCAGGTTCTCCTATACTTCCATTCTTTAAATAAAGTTTTTAAGGCTGAGGGCATCAAATTTTCAAATTCTTTTTAGAGGTAGTTTAATATTTTAATTTTGAGTTCAAACATTTAAATGTGCTATTTTTTACCCAAAAATTGACTATAAGAAAACCCTTCATTTTATGTCTTTCTACAGTTTTTTGTTGGTTGTGATATATTCACTTGTACCCTCTCCACTTACTATTGTTTCTCAAGGGTCTGGAAATGGCCATAGAAACTCTATAGGTTTAGACTTGGCGCCCATAGCTCAGTTTGCTGCACTGGGGCTGGTGAGTTTGAACCCGGCCAGGGCCTGCTAAACAACAGTGACAACAATAACAGAAAAATAGCCGAGCGTTGTGGTGGGCCATCTGTAGTCCCATGTAGTCTGCATCAGAATTTTGTGAGCACTTTTATTTGCATGTCTGTGGTGTCAGACATCACAGAAAATATGCATGGACATTTTGGAGCCTTTTTTTTTTTTTTTTTTTTTTTTTTTGCTAAAATCGGCTTTCTTTAGTGGTTATGTATTTAATATGTGGCCTGAGACAACTGTTATTCTTCCAATGTGTGGCAGAGAAAAAAAGAGGCTGGACGTCCCTGTCATATATGTTTAATATAAAAACACACAAAGGAAGAAAATGTAAGGTCATTGCTAATCTGTCCTGCAGAGATAACTTGATACTTTGGTTCCACATTCTTTTTTCCCTAGGCTTATATACACAGAATACACACATACTGATTTTCTGCCATTCTCATCCAACCTCCTTTTTCTGCTTGTCAAATGCCAAGAAATTACAAAGTAACTAATTCACTCTCAATGTAATAGACATGGATTATCAGAATATAAATAATAACTGCTAATATTCAGCATTCAGCATTCTCTATATGTCTCTATATATTAGTGCCTGCCTGATACATAAGCACTGTACATGCGTTTTTCTCTTAACTATATTTTTCCCTGTTAATACATTTGTCAAACAGAAGAAATTGCCTGCAATTTTAGAATTGTAGATTTCATTGAGCCAATAGGATCAGGCAGTTGGGTATAGTGTGCTAGTCTTGTTTTATCATTAAGTTCAAATCTTAAGATACCTGAAATTGATACTCACAGGGGGATTACCTCTAGGAAGAAATATTCTATTTCTGATATTTTACAAAGTGGTGAGGATCAAGTATAACACTATTTGTGCTACTATTTTGAGAAGTGTGATGGTTTATATGAATTCATCATGGCTGTATGAGTGACTAAGAGAAATTTCTATATATAGAAAATAACATTTTTGTCTATTGTAATGTTTAAGCATGCCAATGTTAGAGTAACATCATTAAGAGACTAAAAATAGGATTTGATAATTTTAAATCACATACCTTAATTAACATTTATAAGTAAATGTATTGCTTTACTAAATATCAGCATTTATTATTAATCTGGGAAAGAATATCTCAGAAATAGTTTCAGTGTGATTAAACTAAATTTAAATGGTTTGTATCTGAAAGGTGACCGGCAAGAGTCAGTATCTTCTGGGCGGTATGACCTAACCAGTTTTACAGCTCCTCCATTACTGCTGCTTGCTCTTTGCATAACACCCTAGAATGCTTATCAGTTAAGGGAGAATAAAACAGTACACTGCAATAATGTATTGTGTGTTGGCTTTGCCTGTCGCTCTTTGAAAGAATTTTAAAATAAATCCTCAGCTGCTTCTCCATTAGATGCACCGCATTAATGCTACACACAGTTACCACACTAAAGGCAAAGCTAGAGAGTCAGTTGGATAAGTGATGGCCAGGAAGCATTGTGGGTAGAGGACAGAGCTTCTCTTACATCTTTTTGCAATTGCCAAGTACACATACGTAAGGCACTGGTGCTCCTGGCTTTTCTGCTTCTATCACTGTAGTATAATTGCATCTTTGTGTGAGTTTTTTCCCTTGTACAGTCCTCAGTCTTGAACATTGGTTTACTCGCAGTTTTACATGAACTAAAAAAATTATTTGAACATGTAGCACCTGACTAGAAACTCAAAGCTTTAAAAAAGAGCTTATAAAAAGTAATAAAAGTAAAAGATCATCAGATTTATTTCTCTCAAAATTTGGGAAGCTCTTTACACTTCACTGGCATCACATCTTTTCCACACTGCTCCTGATTTGATCTTTGATTCTAAAGTATCACTCTTTGGCAATATAAAAGAAAACTTAAAAGAGTATAATAATTATATAATTAATATTGGTACCTTAAATTGATCTAGGAACGAAGAGCTCTAGAAAGAAGAATATCTGAAATGGAAGAAGAGCTCAAAGTAAGTAAATCCTGTTATTTATGAGAGATATAACTATTTCTGAATTCAAGCTTTATAAAACAATTATAGATATTATTTACATTAATTGTTCTCAAAGCTAATTACTCAACTTGTGAGCTATGTGTAGCTGGCGTTTCTCTTTCTTACTAAATTTGGGTTTTAGTGAGCTCAGAATTCTAAACCACAATCATTTGGGTAATCAATAAGTATAGCACTACTGCAGTTATAGAAAAAGTTAAACAATAATAACTATAAGATGGGGGATTTGGCTGGACACAGGAGCTCACAGCTGTGATCCTAGTACTCTGGGAGGCTGAGGTGGGTGGATTGCCTGAACTCACAGGTTCGAGATCAGCCTGAGCCAGAGCAAGACCTTTTCTCAAAAGAAAAAAAGAAAATAGGTATTGTGGCGGGCACCTGTAGTCCCTGCTACTTGGGAGGCTGAGGCAAGAGATTCACTTGAGCGCAAGAGTTTGAGGCTACTGTGAGCTATCATGCCATGGCACTCTACCAAGGGGGACAAACTGAGACTGTTAAAAAAAAAAAAAAGATGGAGGTGTTTCATCACATTTCTGTTTGCTCCTATGATTCTGGAGCGTAAATGGTGATGGGGGATAAGATAAAATGCTTTCCTTTGAAAATAAAGGGAATTGTTAATGAACAGGCAGAACTGTTTTTATCGAACTCTGCATTACCTATGAAGTAATTATTTGTTTTGAATGTCTTTGCAGGAAAAAAATAGCATAGGGTTAAATGATTATTTACTATCACGTTATATTGCATAAAATATCTTTACTACGTTATGAATTGATGACCTAACATAATTCATAAGTAATTGTACCTTTTAAATTAGAAGTTCAAGATTTAAATATTTTATTATTAGATTGTTTGGTTTATTATTAGACTGTTAATCTTGAATGGCTTTGAAGATTGCAGACAAATTTTCTGGGCTTTGTTAGCTTATATGTTATTTAGTTTGAAATGGAATTTTAAGAATACATTATTTACTTTTCTAGATCTCTTGGAATATTCCTGTAAGACTTAACTTTTTTTTATATTCATTACCTGTGATTCTTTGTATTCTTATAATACTGTCTTTCATTTTCTTATTTTTTATTTCTATTTCTTTATGTTCTGATTCCTGCAGAACCTGCACCAAATAAAGCAAATTCAGACTCTGAGAGAGTTAAATGAGCGACTGCTGACTGAGAATAGGGCCTTGACAAGAGTGGTAGCCAAGCGCTCAGGGTTCTGTAGGCAACTGCAATCTGTGAACCTATAATTTTTAGTTTCATCATTTCCTCTTGGTAGCGCCAGGCAGGTGCTTTTATATTAGCGTGTTTTGTTTTAGTAAGAGCTCACTTTTACCAATTAATGCCATTGTGTCTGGAGCTTATCATATAACTGTTTAACTCTGCATGGCTTCTTAGTATGTTAAAAAGTGTCACTAATTATATAGTGCAACTGATGAACTACAATAAAATTAGAGAATGATTTAGGAATTTAAATTAAAGACTTATCTGTACTTCTGTAAAGCTTGGGTATATTTCTCAATCTGCAAATACTTTAGGGCTTAAAATGTGGCTATAATTTGCAGTTCTTTACTAGAAAGAAAATAGAAGAGACACAGTGTAACATATTTTACATATAATTAATATTTTTTAAAGCTGAAGGTTATCCATTTTTCAAAAAAATGTTGTTTTCAGTTAGGACCATCTTATTTTATATTCATTTAATTCTCTATTACAGATATCCAAATGGGTAAACTTCAGATTATTATATTTTATATATAAGCATTCTGAACACAGAGAAGAATTGATTGGCTCCACATAAAATTAACTCTTCCTAAAGATTTCACTTAAGGTAGTTTCGCAATGAGAAGTTTTACTTTTTTCTAATTAGATAATCTGGTGTATTTTAAAAACTGAGGAGGACTAAATATTTTGGAAAAGATGGTTTAAAGGCCAAAATATAAGGTAGTCCATTTTCTAGTAAACTTGGCAGAGACACATATTTATAATTTTAATCATTTTTAGTAGGAAAATCCGTTAACTCATATTTCTACCCCTGCCATCAGTTTGTCTATAAAACGATAGAAAATTGAGTTGTACTTTTTGAAAATGTAAAGGTGTATTTTTTATTTGTTTCACATACTGGTTATTTTTTTACTCCTTGGATCATAGATACAGATTTATTATGTTAGTTTAAAAATTACTGTATAGTATTCTAATAATTCTATGAATAGTAATAGTTGCTTTGTTATCATTTAACATGCATCTCTCTTGAATTAGGCATTGTCTTAGATTCTTAAACTTAAGTAGGTTTAGGTATAGGTGAATTCTTCAGGGAATTTAAATAATTTATAATGAGTCTAACTCCCTCCGAGCTTTCCTAGATGGGTTGGTTTTCTTGTGGAATAGTAGTAAATATTACAGTTTTAGGTGTGACATACACAAAGCAAAAGGTTTAGGTGCTGACAGTAACTATTAAAGGAACTCCCTTAGCCTATCCTGAAAAAAACAGGCTTTGTTTTCTTGGCTGCTCTAATCTGGTGTGCTTGTGAGTCATAAAATCAAGTGATTCAGTAAATTTCAGTGGATAACTTTGAGAGAATAAACCTTTCATTCTGTCATTTATTAAACTAATTAGTTTCATAAATCAGGGTGGATTTTTTTTCCCAACTCTTCCTGATACATGTTTTAGACACTGGAAATATATATTATATAACAAAGCTTGATAATGTGTTTTGTGGTGAAAATATAACATTTATTAAGAATAATGTTTTATCTTTTTATTAAAGTAAAATTTTTTCATCCCTTTTCTCTCATAGATGTTACCAGACCTAAAAGCAGACAACCAGAGGCTAAAGGATGAAAATGGGGCCTTGATCAGAGTTATAAGCAAACTTTCCAAATAAAAAAAAAAGCAGCAAGTAACGGAATTGCACATTCTTAGTCACCCAGTGGACCATGATTGGCAGTCACCAGAAGCCTGGGAAGAATCCTTGGAGACTGTCATTTTTGGATATCCTGCCAAATGCCCTCTTATCTAGAATTTTTGTTTCATTTTGTTTAATTTTCTCGGGTTTTTGTTGGTTTTTTTTTTTTTTTTATCAAGACCATTGTTTCATGTTAATGCAGCTGCTGAGAAGATTTTTTTTAAATGACTGAGAAAACTTGTTTACAGCTCCAGCATATAAGGAAAGTGTTCAAGGCCAGATATGCCTCCGATATTTAACCAGTAAGCCTTAGTTGTACATAAATACTTTTGTGTCAACAAAAACTTTGAGCTCTCACAGAAGACAGTTATTCAACATTTTTTGATGTGCCACAGTTTCCAATTTTTTGATATTTAATTTTCTTGGCTTTACGTCTAAGTTTGGGTTTGTATTTTTTCCTTCTAACTCTTCATGTGGCAGAGTCTTGTATGTTTCCACAGCGTTTTCATTTACAGAACAGAACACGTGCTCTTCTGCCATTCCTGTCACGTAGTAGGCTAACGCTGTCTTGTCTCCCACCCTGAACTGAAGTGCTCGGTGGAACATGTGCTTTCACTGTTTGTGCAATATGCATTTATTTCTCATATGAATGCTTTAAAGTCATTTGAGATTAGATCTTTTAAATCCTATTTCCTGCCTTCATTGGTCACTTTTTGTTTTTGTTTTTTACTATTGTAGTATAAGATGTTAGCATCTGTAATCTTCACATTCATTTTAGCAGGTACTGAGTGATGCTGTATATACAAATAAGTGTATTGTTTTGATTTTAGACCACCACATGGCATGCTTGACTACTTTCTTATTTCAAATGTCTGTTATTGCAAAGTAGGCTACTCCATGATAGTGTTCAAAACAAAATTTGCTAACAATGTGCTATAAAGACTTCACAAGTTACACATCATGTGGAGCCCTGTCTTTACAAAAGTTTTCTACTGTAAAGTGCTTTTGCTTTCATTTTCAGTTTTCATTTGATAGTATTCAACCATAAAGTTGCATAAGATAATTACTTCACATTTCACATATCTATATTTATCAGAGTGCTGTCTAAACTGTTGTGCTAGCCAAAGTAATGCTACAAAATCATTTCCAGACTTAACCCATGAGTTAATGTTAAATGCACTGTTATTGCCATGTGAAGAGGCATTGACTTTGATACCACCATCATGTTCAGACCATTTTATACATTTCAGTGGCCTTTTTTTAAGGGAAAAAAGAAAAAGCAAAACCAAGTACGTAGTAAAGATGGCTTTTATTTGGACAAATAGCTTTTATATTTTCATTAAACCATGCAAAAAATATTACATCTTTCTGGCACATAACTGTCTCCTTAACCACTGAACAGTTCAGCCATTTGAGTAAATTGTACATTGTAAAGCTTATAGTAGCGGATTGTATTATTGATTGTATTGTATACTATATTAAATGTGAATTTGCACCCCTCCATTTTAAAAGGTCATTGTGTTCTACTGCCTATTTTAGATTACTTTGGGGCTGGGGAACGGTGTTTTGGTAAGCAGGATTTTCAGTCCTCTCTCTCTTGATTGGTTTTATGAAGATATAAGGTTATGCTCTTACTACCAAGCTCAGGATTCTTGATTTTAAAGGTACAAGGATAGTTGTGGGAATTTTATTTTTGGTTATATTTGAACTGTATGAATGGCGGGTCTGAATATTGATAATTGCCATGGTCTTAGGTGGAGGTAAAATATACAGATGACTGATCAGTTTGAGTGACTGCAACATGTTCTGGTTGCACAGCAGTTAGGCATGCTATGGTTTATATTTGTGAAGTTTGGATGCCTGTGAAGAGTGATTAAATACATGTTTCTAATATTTTAGTGTTTTGTATTTAGGTTATTTATTCTTTGTATCTAAAACTGAACAGCTACTGTGCTATATTGATTTTATTGGTAGTATTGAGCAGACCTTGTTTCTGCATGAAACTAGTTGCAAAACCCACTATTTTGGAAATAAAAATGTATTTTGACATATACAAATAAAATGAATAAAACTATTTTAAATGTGTGAACTTTTAATGAAGACATTTTAAATTTTGTTCTGAGATATTTAAATTCTGCATGGGTATTTTTTCATTAATTGCTTTTCTTGGATATCAATTTGAATAATTTTTGAAGTTGTAATATTGTGATAATTTGCACAGCATTGTACATGCACATCTGTAAATGCAGTCTTAATTGCCATATTTATGCAATCTGTGTACCAATTTGGACAAATGTTTATATATTTTACATAAAGCTGTCTCTATGCAGAATCTGAGAACTAGTTTTTTTATAAGTGGGTAAAAAATAATAACAGTGACTTTCAAGATAGTTGCTTTGTAGTATAAATTTTGTTTCCATAAACATTTTGTGTTTTTCTTTTTAAAATTGGACCTATGCTTTTTTTCTTAGCTGCAAACATAGGGTTAGTAATACATGGTACATATAAAGACACTATTCTATTGAAATGTAAAATTTACTTTAATATTAAGGAATTCTCCCACTTAGATTTGTCCCTCCAGAATTCTACCTGCTGACACATCTGTAGGAAACACCTAAATTAATACAACAAGGATTGAATTCTGTTTTTTTATTTACAATACTTCACCTGTGTTCATGCTCACAGAATGGTAGGTCTTATTGTTATTTGTCCTCCCTTTAAAAAGTATTTCACCTGCAAATACTTGAAAACCAAATGAAAAGCAGCTGTAGAGCTATCTTACAAAAATAAATGAAGTAGATATTTTCTGGTTCATTACGCTAACTTTATTCTTTTGCTTGGAGGTTTATTACTACTTAATCTATCCTGGCTTATATGAGACTCTTGGTTCTAGCACTCACTGGGAGTGAGTCTGTTGCAAGAAGAAAATATCCAGAGGGTGAAAGATTTTTTAAACTGGAACCATATTTCCCATAGGACATGATAACTTTGTACTGTCCTTCACTTTGTCATTCTAAGCAGAATACAGAGCACACTCCATTAATAATTACTAACTATCCATCAGCCCTTTCTTGCTAATGAAAACCCTTGGTTGCAAACACTGTCTTTTAGTTGACATTTTAGGTTTTACACTGTATGTGTGTGGCCTGTATGTCTGAGTGTGCACATTCAGCAGAGCTATGGTACATATGAGAACTACTGTCCCAAAAATACTAAGTTTAGACTGAAATATTAGTGTGTGTTTTTTTATTATATGTCACAATAACTAAATCCATTTCTTGGCTTTCATTTGGGAAAAGTTCTCTGGGGTTTTCAGATATACTTTGTATTTCTAGAATTTCAGTTTAATTTTTTTGTAGTTTCACTTCTGATATTCCTCCATCTGTTCATTGACTGTGATTATATTTTCTTTCCTTTATGGCTTTCAACTTTAAAATCCTTGCTAACATGTGAGTCATCTCAAGGTATGTTTCTATAGACAACTTTTTCTCTTGATCTTGAGTCACATTTTCCTATTTCATTACATGTTTAATATTTTTTTATACTAGACACTGTGGGTAAAGCATTTATCTTCCCCTGAATAGTGTTGGTTTTCATTCTGCTAGGCAGCTAAGGTACTGGCTGGTGAATTTGAACTTGCATAAGATTAATTTTTATATTTTTAGGATGAATATTTCAGTTTCGCCTTTCTTCTTTTTTTTTTTTTTTTTTGAGACGGAGCCTCAAGCTATCCCCCTGGGTAGAGTGCCATGGCATCACAGCTCATAGCAACCTCCAACTCCTGGGCTCAAGCGAGTCTCCTGCCTCAGGCTCCCAAGTAGCTGGGACCACAGGTGCTGGCCACAACGCCTGGCCATTTTTTGGTTGCAGCCATCATTGTTGTTTGGCGGGCCTGGGCTGGGGATTCAAACCCGCCACCTTAGGTGTACGTGGCTGGCGCCTTAGCTGATTGAGCCACAGGCGCCGAGCCTCGCCTTTCTTCTTAGAATAAATCCTTGGTCCTGTGAAATAGTCTTTACTCCAAAAGTGTGGACCTTTTCAAGTTTCTGTTGTAAGCTTGAGATGTTTACCAAGCCTCTTTGAGTTCGTAGCCTCCAAACTCTGAACTCCTTTTTTGTCCCATGTGAACAACTGAATTCTTGGTCCAGCATTTTCTAGGTGTTTGTTTTCACTAAACTTTAAGACCATCTGTGCAATTCAGAGATCATCCACAGATCTGAAGGCAACTTGGGACTCCCATCTCTGTAGTTCTCATTTTCAGAAATTTCTTCCTCAATTTCTAGCTATTCTGGCAACCCCAATTTCTGCCCTCAAATACTTCAATCCAGTAAGACTTCAGCTTGAGTTCTAGCTATCCTCAGCTTGGGAAATGCCTTCAGGGATAAATCTATTTAAACATGGTTGTCCCCATATATGGTTTCCTTCCTTCAAAGTGTCTTAGTTCATTTTCTGTTGCTGTAGCAGAATATCTGGGACAGAGTGATTTATAATGAAAAGAATTTATTTAGGGTGGTGCCTGTGGCTCAAGGAGTAGGGTGCCAGCACCATAGACTGGAGGTGGCGGGTTCAAATCTGGCCCCGGCCAAAAAAAAAAAAAAAAAAGAATTTATTTAGTTCATCATCTTGGAAGCTGGAAAGTTCCAGTTTGAGTAGCCATACCCTGCCAGAGCCTCATCTTGTGTCAGAAAATGGCAGAAGGCATCCCATGGCAACAGTGTGCTAGCTCAAGTCTTTGCCTTTTCTTACAAAGTCCCATCATGGGATCCCCACCCGGATGACCTTATCTAATTCTAATCAGCTCCCAAACGTCCTACCTCCAAATACTACCAACATACGAATTTGAGGATTAAGTTTCCAGCAATAAAATTGGAGGAGAGGACACATTTACACCACAGCACCAGGATTGAGTCCCTTTCAGTTCGTGCCTGCTTTTTTCATCACTTTACACTTCATATTTTTCCCAGAGTCCATAATTGTCTGCGGGAAACTTGTCCTGCCATCACTGAAAATAAAACGTATGTATTACTTTTATAATTTAAAAACTAATTTTAATTAAGAGTAGAACAGGGCGGCGCCTGTGGCTCAAAGGAGTAGGGCGCCGGCCCCATATGCTGGAGGTGGCAGGTTCAAACCCAGCCCCGGCCAAAAACTGCAAATTAATAAGAGTAGAACAGATGGACCAAAATACACGTTATACACATATCGGTGATTAGCTTTATAGGTAATATTTTTAGTTTATATTGCAAATTTTTTGTAATGTGATATTTATCACACAGAGTGAAAGGTATCCCAGATAGTACAAAGTGGGTAAGTTAAAGTAAGAGGTGTATCTGTGAAAAACATGAATCATCTTTGTGTCAGCTGTTGGGTGAGGGCAGAATGGTTTTGCAAGGGTGGAGAAGTGATGGAGAAGTACAAGAAACAAGGAAATGCTACCATATAGAAAGCAATTAGCCTCAGTTCATTGCCAGAGGCCTGAGTTATTAACCTGCTGGATTACCTCCTACAGTAGAAAAAACAGCCATAGGTAACTTTCAATATTCTATTAAAAATTTCCAACCTATTACATAAAAATTAATGTAGTATCTACACATATCTGATATGTAATGCATTGGTAAGCAAATTCTAAAAAGGACGTAAAAAAAGGAAAATAATCTCCAGAGTGATGAAATTTGGGAATGATTTTTAAGCAATGGATCTCACCAGATCTTTTTGTTACCCTAAGACACACATAATGGATGACTTTCACATTCCCACATTTTCTAGTGGTGGCCTCTGGCATGGATAAGGCATACTGGAGACACATTCTCTTTCTGTCTGCAGTAAGTTACTAACCATTTTCTTTTTCTCCTCTACCCAGTTAGGAAATTATATTAGAATTCAAGTAAGTGAGAAAAATACTATGTCAGAAAACCCTGATTCTGCTTGAACTTATTAAAATAAATAATTAGAAAACTTCGTTCATAGCCAGGTACGTGGCTCACACCTGTAATCCTAGCACCGTGGGAGGCCAAGGTGGGAGGATTGCTTGAGGTCTAGAGATCGAGACCAGCCTGAGCAAGAGTGAAGACTCCCTCTCTACTAAAGATAGAAAAATTAGCTGGGTATTAACAATGGCTGCCTGTAGTCCCAGCTGCTTGGGAGGCTGAAGCAGGAGGATCACTTGAGCCCAGAAGTTTCAGGCTGCTGTGTACTAGGCTGACACCATGGCACTCTATGGCAACAGAGTAAGATTCTGTCTCAGAAGGTAAGAAAACTTCATTTAATAACTTACTGAATGTCTTTTATGTGCAGTATAGCACAAATTGCAAATTGTTTATTACATAGTTCATTACTGGTTTAGCCACCCATGTAAGGTCACAGAGACATTGAGAGAATTCATATTTTAAATAATTTGGATTGTTACAAAATTTACTAAACTGGGTAGCGGCACCTGTGGCTCAGTGGGTAAGGTGCCAGCCCCATATACCGAGGGTTGGAACCCAGCCCTGGCCAAACTGTAACAAATTGCAGGGCATTGTGGGGGACACCTACTTAAGAGGCTGAGACAAGAGAATCACCTAAGCCCAGGAGTTGGAGGTTGCTATGAGCTGTGATGCTACCGCAAGCTACTGAGGGCGGTAAAGTGAGACACTCTCTGAAAAAAAAAATGATTAAACATACTACATTTTGTAATAACCAAATAACCAATCTTTATCTTTCTGAAGATAAAGATTAAAAGATAGGAAAGTAAAACACAGCAGAGAGCCACAGCCTGTCTTGCCTTTATTCATCATACTCATTCATTGTGCACATCCTTTTTTGCTATTTTCAAGATGAACTTCATGTGCAGCCTTCCTCTTGGAGAGTGCTGATCTTCCTGCCCAGTTCACCGAGCGCGTCTGTCGCTTGCTGGGCTTCCTCCTGTAACAAGGGCCACCAGTGCAGGGGCCTTGTTTTATTCCCTGCTGCATCTGCACATGATAGTTGCAGATACTCACTAAATATCTGGTATGGAGCCAGTTACTCTCTGACATTTATTTTCACTTTTCTCCCAGTCATCCTCAAGATGAAGTCCTAATTCTTCAGACTCATTTTCAAGGGTTTCCTTTTGTAATTTGCTATCAATCCTTGTTACTCTTTGCATTCCTGTGTTAACACTCCAAGTAGTCCTGTCACCTTCCTTGTCCCCCAAAGACCAGTTCTCTTCATTAGAAGGCTCCCTTTTTTGCCTACCTTGCCACAGTCTAACCACATTTTTGTGTTCTGCTTGCATCCCATCAGCTTCCTGAGGACTTGCAGGCACCTTCAGCCCACCCTTTCCCTCTCTTTGCTCTCTTTACAGGATTCATAATCTGTTTCACTCAGTACTATATCCCCTGGTCTTTTTCCTGTATGTACTTAACATTCTTATTTAATTGTGTCCAATATCCATCTCCCAACCTTCCAGGTGTAAGCTCAAGGTTTCAGGGCAGCCCCTGTGGCTCAAAGGAGTAGGGCACTGGCCCCCATATGCCACAGGTGGCGGCTTCAAACCCAGCCCCAGCCAAAAACTGCAAAAAAAAAAAAAAAAAAAAAAGGCAACAGGCTCAGCGCCTGTGGCTCAATCGGCTAAGGCGCCAGCCACGTACACCTGAGGTGGCGGGTTCAAATCCCCAGCCTGGGCCCGCCAAACAATGATGGCTGCAACCAAAAAATGGCCGGGCGTTGTGGCGGGCGCCTGTGGTCCCAGCTACTTGGACGGCGGAGGCAGGAGACTCGCTTGAGCCCAGGAGTTGGAGGTTGCTATGAGCTGTGATGCCATGGCACTCTACCCAGGGGGGGATAGCTTGAGGCTCCGTCTCAAAAAAAAAAACCTCAAGGTTTCAGCCATACACAACTCCTTTGATCTCGTCACCGTTCTTTCCACCCATTCTGTTTCCTTGTTCTGAGATACT